>BPLR01006873.1:0-22909 GCA_021605095.1 Caerostris extrusa
AAGATAGTAATATAATTAATTTATAATAAACATTATTATAAGCTGAACTTTAGTAAGAGTGGATCTTAATCTTTTTAAGAAAAGAAACAAAATAACTTCTTTCAATTTCTAAATGATTACCACGCATGGCTATCTTTTTTGCTTTTTACACAGGAAAAATTAAATACAACACCCTTAATTTGTTCAACTAAGCATAAAAATTCTTGAATCATTGCTTTGTGTTACTGTAAGAATACTTCTTTTCTTCAAACAATAAATCTTTGTAGCTTCATCATTTTGTCCACTGCTAATTACTGGATAGTAACTCTGGTTTCCTGGATATGCTACTTCAAAGACCGAGAAGAAGGGAGTATTCACCACTGACTAAAGAAAGACGCATATTAAGTCAAACTGTTGCCAAGACCCTAATTAACGCTAATTAATACAATAAAAAAAGTATTTACTCACTCCGCAATGAGATACCTATCGAAATTTTCCCTTTCATCTTTTCAATTGCTGCTTGAAGTAAGAGAAGACTTATTAAAGTATTAACGTACATAACTGCCGAGAGATGGGTGAATAAAACTAATTCTCAAAGTAATTTAAATAATTGACGTCATTACGCTCCCCAAAAGCAGCGTGAAAAGCATCCAATGTGATTGTGTTTTCATTTTTGACAACTTCATTATATGCGCAGCGCCTATTATTATTATATTACAATTTTTTTTAAATAATGAATTTTTACAGTTTGGGATGTGCTCAAAGCAGTAGTGAAACAGTCATTCTTAATTAAAAAGGATGAAGGAAACGAAAAGTAGCCGAGCAATTTTATTTCATATTACGTTTTCGTGAGCAAACAAACAGCAATTATTTACTGGGAAAACTTCAAAGGAAGTAATTTTTGCTTCTGATAACGAATAAGAGAATGCAGTGTTAAAGAGATGGGTACTTATTATAATAGAAATAATGTATTAAAATATTAATTACCGTTTCGGTAACAAAAATTACTCAGGGAATCGAGAGAGTGCTATAAAAAGTAAAATATTGATACTTAAGAGAACGCACAACCCATTAATTTAATGTTTTAATTATTGTTCTCAAGTCGCCATTTGAATAGGAAATTAAAAGTCATATTTATATCAATGTCAAAAGTATTTTAATTGCAGAAAACTGAAATATTTGAATTTAATCGGAATAATTTTTGTAGCATGTATTAATTATATGTTTTAATGAAACACTCTTTGATATAAAAAGTAATTATTTTTGCAACATTTTTAAAAATTGTTCACATAAACAGATAAACTCAAGCAAGCGAGATCCGAGCCAAGTTAACTCTGTATAATATTAAATCTATTACTATTATCGTATCAAAAAGTACTACTAATTATATTCTCCATCTTTAAACACTAAGAAATGTTGTTGTTAATTACATTTTAGAAAATATTTTATGAACTTTTAATACCTGGTAGAATTTACTATTATACTTTTGATACTAATGCTTAGTGCTGTTTTCTATTCTTTTTTTTTCCGATTAATAGAAATTTTTAATGTTGTAAATTATATTCCGGAAAATGTTATGACAATTTAACACTAGAAGTATATTCTTCTAGTGTTAAAATTATCATAAAATTTTTTCTAAAATAATTTACAATTCCATAAATTTATCTATTAATTAAAAAAGGACGAAAAAAAAAGTACTATAGTAGTATCAAAAATGCTATATCTTATCAAAGTACTCTTACTATCGTGTCAAAAATACTATTAATATCGTATCAAAAGTATTATTACTATCTTATCAAAAGTACTATTAATATCGTATCAAAAAAGTACTACTTATATAATTTGCTAATATTAAAGATGTCATAAAACATATTCTAAAGATTATTTAGTGCTTTATGAGCATTTCTCCATTAAATGCTAAAAATTATGAAAAAGTACTTTTTTCTTTAGATGGTAATATAATTACTATATAAAAATTATCTTTAAACATTAGTAAAGAGAATCTTGAAGTTTTTAAAACACAAAATGCTTCTTAATTCTACATGATTACCCACGACTATTCTTTTACACTGGGGAAAAATTAAAACACAACACCCCTAATTTGTTTAGCAAAAGCATAAAAATTCTTGAATCATTGCTTTGTGTTATGACACAGAATACTTCTTTTCTCTAAACAATCCATCTTTGTAGCTTCATCATTTTGTCACTAATTACTGGATAGCAACTCGTTCCTGGATACTTAACTGCTTCAAAGAGCGAAGTATTCACCACTGACTAAAAAGACGCATATTAAGTCAAACTGTTGCCAAGACCTTAATTAACGCTAATTAAGACAATAAAAAAAAAAGTATTTACTCCCTTTTCCCGCAATGCGATACCTATCGAAATTTCCCCGATCATCTCCAACACTGCTTGGCAAAGACTTATTAAAGTATTAACATACATAAATGCCGAGAGATGGTGAAAATAAAACAAATTCTCAAGTAATTTAAATAATTGACGTAATTATGCTTCCCAAAAGCAATGAAAAGCTTCCATTGTGATTGTGTTTTTCATTTTTGACAGGAAGCCTGATTATGTTTTAAGCTCGTATTATTATTATATTACAATTATTTTTTTTTAAATAATGAATTACAGTTAGGGATGTACCCAAAGCAATAACGAAACGTCATTCTTAATTAAAGGATGAAGGTGAAACGAAATAATGAAGCGAATTTTGTTCATACGTTTTCGTTAATCAAACAAACAGGAATTATTTACTGGGAAAACCTCAAAAAGTAATTTTTTGCTTCTAATAAGGAATAATGAAATGCAATTCATTAAGAGAAGGGTACTTTTAATAATAGAAATAATGTATTAAAATATTAATTACCGTTTCCATGTAATAGTACTCCAAGGAATCGTTAAATTATATAAAAAGTAAGTAAATATTGATACTTAAGAAAACGCAATAACTCATTAATTTAACGGTTTTAATTATTTTCTTAAGTCGACATTTGAAAAGGAAATTAATTCCATATTTATATCTATGTCAAAATAATTTACATTACAACCAAACTGAAGGGGCCTGATGGCCGAATGGCTAGCGCTCTGGCGTTCGCTACCACAGGTATCGGGTTCAAACCCCGGCTTTGTCCATGGGTGTTGTAGTGGTTCGGAATCCACTTTAAGCCGTAGGTCCCGGTCCCTAATAGGATCGTAGAGCTCTGCGGGGGCATTGTTACTCTGCGTCCGTGGCTTGCCATCAAGTTACACGCGCCTCCAGGGTAGTGCCAAGTGACATCGGTGCATCCCTTATGGCGAAAGATCACAGTCTATTTGCCAGCTGCATTAGAACAAAAAAAAAACCAATCAAACTGAAATATTTGTATTTAATTGGAATAACTTTTTGTGAGTTGTATTAGTTATATGTCATGATGAAACACTCTTTGATATAAAAAAAAAGTAAAGATATTTGCAACATTTTTAAAAGTATTACTAATACATTTTCCATCTTTTGGCGTAGGGAAATATTTAAAGTTGTAATTTTATTTTAGAAAATATTACATAGTACTTTTAATTAGTATAGTATTAAATATGCCTTAAAACAATGTATATAATTTTGTATATAATTTAGATTATAATAGTTTACAAACTTAATAGAGAACATTTTTCTATTAATTATTTAAAAAGGTCGACACAGTATTACAATAGTATCAAAAGTACTACTACTTAAGTCTACTAATATTAAAAGTGTCATAAAAACATTTTTTAATATAATTAACAACTTTATAAACATTTCTCTATTAATTCTTAAAAAAACTAAAAACTACTACAATAGTATCAAAAGTACTATTACTATAGTATAAAAGTACTATTAGTTAACTTTACTAATATTAAAAGTACCTCGGACCACTACCTAAATATAATTTAAAACTTTATAAGCATTTAACTATGAATGTTTAAAAATAGTACTACTACAAAAGTATCAAAAAAGTGCTACTAGTATAATCTATTAGTATTAAAAATATCTTAAAAACATATATTTAAATATAATTTACTAGTTTATACTATCAGCATTTCTCACTGTTAAAAAATGGACGTAAACAAATTTTTTTTTCTTCTTAAGATGGTGATATAATTATTATGTAATAAATTATGGCCAAACTTTAGTAAGGGGATTTTGATCTTTTTAAAAAAAAGCAAATGCTTCTTAATTCTAAAATAGATTTACCCGCGTCCGTTCTTTACACTGAAAAAATTAAAATACAACACCTCTAATTTGTTTAACAAAAAGCATAAAATTTTTTTTGAATGTTTCACCTTTGTGTTATGACACAGAATACTTCTTTTCTCTAAACAATCCATCTTTGTAAGCTTCATCATTTTGTCACCTAATTACTGGATGGTAACTCGTTTCTGGATACTTAACTGCTTCAAAGGCGAGGAAGCTGAAGTATTCACCACTGACCAAAGAAGACTCATATTAAGTCCAAACTGTTGCCAAGACCTTAATTAACGCTAATTAAGAGAATGAAAAAAGTATTTACTCCCTTTCCCCGCAATGCAATACCTATCGAAATTTCCCCCCTTCATCTCTTAGCGCTGTGGCAGAGGCTTGGTAAAGACTTATTAAAGTATTAGCATACATAACTGCCGAGAGATGGTGAAAATAAAATTAATTCTCAAAGTAATTTAAATAATTGACGTAATTACGCTTCCCAGCAGCAATGAAAAGCATCAATGTGATTGTGTTTATCATTTTGACAATAAGCTTGATTATGCTGAGGCGCTTATTATTATTATTATATTACAATTATTTTTTAAATAATGAATTACAGTTAAGGGATGTGCTCAAAGCAATATCGAAACGTCATTCTTAATTAAAGGATGAAGGAGTAACAGGAAATAATGAAACGAATTTTGTTCATGCGTTTTTCGTGAGCAAACAAACAGCAATTATTTACCGTGAAAACTTCAAAGAAGTAATTTTTGCTTCTAATAAGGAATAAGGAAATGCAATTCATTAAGAGAGGGTACTTAGTATAATAGTAATAATGTATTAAAATATCAATTATCCTTTCCATGTAAATAGTACTCAGGGAATTGTTAAATTATATAAAAGTCAGTAAATATTGATACTTAAGAAAACGCATAACTCATTAATTTAATGGTTTTAATTATTTTTCTCAAGTCGCCATTTGAAAAGGAAATTAAAGTTATATTTATATCTGTGTGAAAAAGAATTTAAATTACAATCAAACTGAAATATTTGAATTTAATTGGAATAACTTTTTCCGTAAAAACCTTTTATGGATTGTATTAGTTATTACAATTACAATTACAATTTTAGAATCATTTCTCTATTGTTTGTTAAGAAAAGTAAAAAAATATTACAATGTAGAAACAGTTTCTGAAACTTGCCAATGTCAAAAGTATACTAGTTTATTATTATTATTAAAAGTTTCATAAAACCTTTCCTAAATATAATTTACAACTTTTTAAGCATATCTGTAGTAACTGTTAAGAAAAGGACGAAAAAGTACTATAGTAGTATCGAATGTACTACTATGATCGTATCAAAAGTACTGCTAGTATGTCATAAAATATTTTCTAAATATAATTTACTAGTTTATGTTACCAGCATTTATCTATTAATTGTAAAAATAAGGATGAAAACTTATTTTTTGCTTAAGATGGTCGTATAATTATTATATAATACATTATGGCTAAATTTTAGTAAAGTGGATCTTGATCTTTTTAAAAAAACAAAATGCTTCTTAATTCTAAATGATTACCCGCGGCTATTCTTTATACCCAGGGAAAAATTAAAATACAACACCCTAATTTGCTTTGCAAAAAAAAAAAGTATAAAAATTCTTGAATCATTGCTTTGTGTTTTGACACAGGATATTTCTTTTTTCTCTAAACAATCCATCTTTGTAGCTTCATCATTTTTGTCACCTAATTACTGGATAGCAACTCGTTTCTGGATACTTAACTGCTTCTAAAGACCGAAGAAGGGAAGTATTCACCACTGACTAAAGAAGACGCATATTAAGTCCAAACTGTTGCCAAGACCATAATTAACGCTAATTAAGACAATAAAAAAAGTATTTACTCCCATTCCAGCAATGCGATACCTATCGAAATTTTCCCCTTCATCTCCAACACTGCTTGGTAAAAAGACTTATTGAAGCATTAACATACATAACTGCCCAGAGATGGCGAAAATAAAACAAATTCTCCAAGTAATTTAAATAATTGACGTAATTATGCTTCCCAAAAGCAATCAAAAGCATCCATTGTGATTGTGTTTTTCATTTTTGACAAGAAGCTTGATTATGCTTAAGCGCTTATTATTATTGTATTACAATTATATATTTTTAAAATAATGAATTACAGTTAGGTATGTGCTCAAAGCAATATCGAAACGTCATTCTTAATTAAAGGATGAAGGAGAAATGAAATAATGAAACGAATTTTGTTCATACGTTTTTTGTAAGAAAACAAACAGCAAATATTTACCGTGGAAAACTTCAAAGAAGTAATTTTGCTTCTAATAAGGAATAGGAAATGCAATTCATTAAGAGGGTTCTTATTATAATAGAAATAATGTATTAAAATATTAATTACCGCTTTCCATGTAATAGTACTCCAGGGAATCGTTGCATTATATAAAATGTAAGTAAATATTGACACTTAAAGAAAACGCATAACTCATTAATTTTAGGGTTTTAATTATTTTTTTCTCAGTTGAAAAGGAAATTAAAAAGTCATATTTATATCAATGTCAAAAGAACTTAAATTGTAATCAAACTGAAATATTTGAATTCAACTGGAATAACTATTTTGTGAGTTGTATTAGTTATATGCCACAATTAAATACTATTTTGTTATAAAAGTAATAATACGTGCAACATTTTCTAAAAGCAGTTTATAAACTGATAAATTCAAGCAAGTAAACATCTTTCATTTTGTCTTGTGGTGGTGGGAGCTTAATAAAATACTGCGTTACCGTTTCAGAAAGTTAATAAGTTAAACTAAAATATAAGTAATAAAGAATGTATCTGAAGTTAAAATTTATATTTTGTTAATATTATTACTTGCTAATTTGGTTCAAATATGTAGAAAAGGGAATATTTTAACTATGTAGCACTGCACAAGAAATAGAAATTGAACTTTTATCTCAAATTGTAAGCAAATTCCAAATTAATTTCATTCACCCTTTTCTCTTTAAAGTAATAAAGTAAATTCTAAGTAATAATAATAAGTAATTCTAAGTAATAATAATAAGTAATTCTAAGTAATAATAATAAATAATTTTAAGTAATAATAATAAGTAATTTTAAGTAATAATAATAAGTAATAAAGTATTCTTTATTACTCTTTTAGGTAATAAAGAATGTACAAGTAAAAATTTGAATTTTGTTGATTATTTTATTAATATTTTTACACACTAATTTGGTTCAAATATGTAACAAAAAGGGGAATATAATATCATAGATGTATTGCACAAAATGTAAAAATTGAATTTTTAAAACAAATTGCTTAAACAAATGACAAATTAAAATTCAATCACCCTTTTACCTTTAAAGTAATAAAGAATTAAGTAATAAAGAATATATTTTAAGTAATGAAGTAAATCATAAGTAATAATAATAATTAATCCTAATAATAAGTAAAAAAGTATTCTTTATTACTTTTTAAGCAAAAAAGAATGTATAAGTAAAAAGATTGATTGATTGGTATTGATTATTTGTTAATATTTTTACACACTAATTTCTTTAAAATATGCATAAAAGGGAATATTTTATACCTAAGAAGCATTGCTCAATAGCTAAAAATTGAACTTTTAACACTTGTTAATTGAACTTTAAGAAATTACAAATTAAAAATTCAATCTCTTTTACCCTTTTTCAAGCTCATCGTTTACATGGTTTATGCCAACTTCAATAATTCAATGAATATTTAATAAAGCTATTTAATAAAGCTAAGCCTGCCCATTCAGCAAATTCAGGCGCGATAGGAAAAATTGACAGTGGTAAGAAAAACACTGATTCCTTGAAATAGGAATTCCTAGTAGTAAATATTTAACAAAAAAAAATAAGTGGGCATAAATTGGAATACGTACATACATACATTTCGCTTATGAATTTGGAAAGGGGGAGGCTCAAGCCCACCAAGCCCCGCTGGAAATTAAGCTACAGTTCTAAATGAGAAATTAAATTTTTTTTTAAATAACAAAAATATTTATGTTATCAACAAGATTTATCAAATATAAGTACTTATATATATATATATATCAAATATTGAAATGCAATTTCGATTATGATCAAATAACTGTTGAAAGACTATTCTTAATTAAAATTATTATTATTCTTAATTAAAAGATGAAAATGAAATGAAATATTAAAATTCGTTTTGTCCGTACGTGTTTGGTAAATAAACAGTAACTTTTAGTGCAGAACATCAAAGAGGATTTTGTTTTGTGTGTTTCTATTAGAGGCAAAGCAATTCATAGAAACAACTTATGACATTTGTAAGGATGGTAAATAATGAAAAATTATTATTACTTACCGATTCACAGAAATACAACAGTTGGGAATATTATTTCAAAAGGAAGTTAATAATTAATGCTGACGTAAATTTGATATTCTGTTTATTTTATTGGAATTATTTTCAAAAATAAATCAGGAGAGGAAAATATTTCCGACTTTGATGTCTTATTTATATTTATATTAAATAAAGATTTTAATTTAAATCAGAAATACATAAATTTTATTTAATGTTTTTTCCAAATAAGAAAATTAAATTTATGAAAAGTGCTAATATTTCAATGTGCTAATATCTATTGCTAATAACTTAGCAATTTGTTGTAAGAATTTATACTTTTTCATCATCAATTTGAAACAAATAAATTAACAATTAAATAATATACGCTCCTAAAGTAAAAAAATTGTTTTTACAGATGAGTCTGAATTTTTATTAAGTAGTTTGTTAAGAGTCTGTATTATGAAATCAATCTTATTTACAGGAACACCCAGTTTAATTTATCATAACACCTAATTTAGTATCATATTACGAACTTGAATTTGAAAGTCTAAGAGAGAAAAATGTATCTACGAGTATATAAGAAAAATATATTTTATATTTCTTTCAATAACTACTGTGAAAATAATGGCGAAATTTTTCTCAAAAATGTAGCGTTACATTTAAAAATAAAAATAAAAATGACATGATAATAATAAAATTTTACGAAAATATCATAATTTAAGAAAGGCAAAAATATTTATATAGTATAAATAATTTTTGCCTTTCTTAAATTATGATATTTTCTTAAAAGTTTTATTATTAGCATGTCATTATTATTTTCTATTTCTATTTTTTATATTATTATAAAAATTATATATTATTATAAAAAATAGAAATATAAAAATAATTTTAAGAAATATTATTCGGTTCATAATATCACATAATGTTCAGAATCGTTATACCATTTGTAAAACTATTTTTCAATTTTTGTTTTTCCAATGTGAGATAATGTCTTAGTTGCATTTGGTTCATGAAATCCATTAATACGTTAAAAGCTTTGGTAAGGGGTTACACTTTGATGATTCAATACCGATTCTGGTAAAAATAATGATGCTAAACTATAAGAAAAACACTTTGTTTAAAGTAGCCAAATATAAGAAATATGACAAATAATAGCATTTATCATTTTATAAAATAATTTATCATATATATCATAACATGACAAATGTTAAAAATTGTTTTAGCAAAGCTACAACTAATACCAAAACTATAAATTTTGCCTACATATCGAAACATTTATCACTCTGATGCTTTTATCTGTTATATCTTAACTAAATAAAAATACTTTTTCGTTACATTCCTTCAATATTTTTATTTTATTTATTATTATTTTAAATTTATAGTTTATTTTTATTGTTTATCAGGGAAAAGCTTTGAATGCAGCCAATATGAAGAGAGTAAAAGATGGTCTTCTGACAGGGAGAGAGTTGTATTAACCTAGAATATGTGAATCTGTCGAATACAACTTTAAGGTAATTTTATTATAAATTATTGAATATATTTTTTTTTTATTGTAACAATACAGTTAAAGTATTAAATCTTTGATGGAAATATATTGATGATTTTTCGACTTTATTCTTTAATATTTAACTCATTATTATTTGAAATCAGATTTGTTATTTGAACTATACAATTGTTATCTAAAATATTTGTCTCTATGGAATGAAAGTTATGAATGTTTGAAAATGAGATGCGATATGCTAATAATAAGAAAGTCAAAATAAATGCGCATGACTTGAAGAAGCAGCCCTTTGTGAATGGCAGTGAACATAAATATAAAGGATTTTTGAATAGTAGACAAAAATATATAGTAATGCTTAAGCTGAAGCTAATTATGTCAATGGAAAATAGCCTATATAACTTGTTATAAAGAACTATAAAAACAATCACCAGAATATGGGAATATGCATATCATATACATTAAGGATGGTATAATTTCTTAAGTCGATGCAAATATATTTACTTTATGGTATCCTAATGTAGAAACAATGCTGATAGAGAACATGATGCATTGGAAATCCGTCAGCGGATCACGCAATGTAATATGCAATGGTATGACAGTATCTATTGGTATGTCAATATGTATTGATTTTGATGATTCTCAACAGTTAACAAAGGAATAAATAAATATTATGTGTGATATATTAAAGGACAATTATGATTCATATGTGAGCATTATACACATCAGCATAATGAATATACGTATTCATTAGTGGAATTTAATTCTGACATCTAACTATTGACGTCTCAGTTAGCATGTTTCGCTTCTATGTCATCTAGATATCTCTTAACCATATGAATCTCAAAAGGTCAAATTGTAGGGAGGGGGCGTAATTCTTTTAAAACTTCCAATCTTCCCGGCCTTTGATATATTGAAGACATCTTAAAAATAACCTTTACTTATGATCTATTGATAATCTGTTCAATTGAAGTTTTAATATGGACTTGCATAAACACAGCATGTGCCACGATACAAATGGCAAATCCTGTTTAATTTTTTGTCGTTGCATATCGAAAATCTTATAATCTTTCATGGTTGCTTCATAAAACATTTATTTTGTGGCAGTATGGTTTGACCTGCAACTTAAATCATAAATTAATATCATCATAAGTTACATTATTTTTTTTCTGATATTTCTGTCATAGTGTTGTGTTTAATTATTCATTTGTATGGCCACCTTACAGGTAAGAAATATTTGTCATATTATCGAATTGAAATCTAATATACCTTGATAAGTGGTAAAATAAAATAAACATAGGTCATTTAATTGAAAAAATAAGAATCATTATATAAGAGAGTTATCAGATATTAAGTCAATATTTTCAATAAAATATTTTAAATAAGATAATTTGACTCCTAGTCATTCCATTTGATCCTTATGTCACTAAATATGCTAACTATCTTCATTAAAAGTTAATTTCGTATCAGCATATTTTACTAAATACAGTCATTTATAATTTTTTTTACAGAAAAGGCAAGTTCAAAAAAATATTGGAAGATGTGTGTAAGAAAAAATTGAATCTGAAATCGGTGCTAAGTTTGAATGTGAATTTATTGGGATGAAATTCAAAATCTGTATGTATATATGAATATATTATTTGTACATAAGTTTTGTGAATAAAACTGTTGACATACTGATATTTATGTTTGAAAATTCTTATTAAAACATTGAAAATTCTTAATGAAAATGTATTGAATGAATTATTCTTATTGAAAATTCTTATTAAACAAAACCCAAACAAGAACCAAGCCAAATTCTAGTGTTTACAATAGATCAATTCACGTATATTATTCATATATTATAAAATTACTCAGAATCACATATAAAATTCAGTAATGGATTCAGGTTGTGGTGCAACTGTCAATGTTACCTTTACAAATTTTAAATATTTCAAAATAAATATTATTAAAAATACTGTCAATTACGCTAAGAAAAAAATCCCCAATAGAAACCAAAATTGTTAAAATTTATGCTGTAATTTTTGAATCATTGCAATACAGGTTTCAGTTGATTCATACTTCGATTTAAGTAAAAGGATGCTATTTTATTTATTTTATACTACCATTGTGTGTATAAGAATATATATGTTTATAATAATATATATATAAGAATATATAATATATATAGGTTTATATATATATATATATATTTGCTGTAATTTTTCCTTTTTTAATATTTTTGTCACGGGGCCTGAATGGCCGAGTGGCTAGTGGTCGTTACCACAGGTTTCGGGTTCGAGTTCCCGGCGGTGCCATGGATGTTTGTAGTGGTTCGGAATCCACTTTAAACCGTAGGTCCCGGTTCCAATAGGATCGTAGAGTGTTGCGGGAGCATTATTACTCCCCGTCCGTGGCTTACCTTCAAGTTACACGCGCCCCTGGATAACGCAAAGTGAGTAACGTCTGTGCAGCGCTGGCCTTAAGGCATCCAAGACCAAGCTGTCTAAGTGTTTGCCAGCTGCATTAGAACAAAAAAAAATATTTTTGTCAAAAATGCAATTTTGCAATCTTCATATGAAAATACCCTCATATTCGCAGATAATTTTGTACATTTTTTTTTGTTGTTTTTAATTCATAAAAAAGAGTATATATATTAAAATATAATTATTTTTAATATATGTTGATAATATTATGCTTTTCCTACTTAGCGATGCGCAATTTTTAAACTAAATTAAATTAAAAGCTACATATAAAAACTTTCTTAGTGCTTATTTCGTAATAAAATTCTCATAATGATATAACATCAAAATTACTTATAAAGTGTCTTAAAAAAGAATATATGAATATTTTAGAATAATTAAAAATTTTATATCATATTTATTATATTAAAGAGTTCTAACCGTGAACTGAATAATGTGGAACAATTAAAATTTCAATTACGTGAGTTACATTAAAAATAAAATTTATGTTTTCTTATATTCTATTATTAAATTTTTAATCAAAGTCGTAAGGAAAATTTTATTTAACATTTTTCTAAGTAATTGCTATAATTAAAAAAATAAATTTTTTAAAGAAAAATTCCATAAGTATTTAAATTACTTTCTCAGACTAAGAAAATTTAAAACATATTCAACGTCGAATTTAAACAAAGAGACATTGGTGTATTTCTAAAACACATTTTGTTTTCCCTAATAACTTCTGAATAATGAGAATATTTTAATTTAAACAAGTTATATTAAAATGTATATTAATTTTCTTTAACAGCCCTGATTATTACTCTGAATTAAATAATTATTCTAATTCTAATTTTATTTTTATTCCTAAAATATTATTTTCTTTTACAGAATTTTTTTATTTTAATCATTAATATTAAGGAAAATTATAAATAATTAATCGCTTTTAATCTATTATATATCAATAACAGTTATCAAATATTACATAAAATTGATCAAAATTTTCAATTTTTTTTATTTATTACAATTGAGTAAATGAAAGAAATCCATTTTGAGTTTATAATCATTTAAAAAATAAACTATAAAAAATATTTTTATTATTTGATGTATTGCTGTTGCTCATTCATTTTATATGTACTTTTAAAATTTGAACAATTCAATGAATGGAGTTTGAATGTTTCATTTTATAATTTTTTTTCTTCAAGAAACATATTTTATTTGAAATTCGAAAAATCAGTTAATCATATTTCAAAATTAAATTAAAAATAGAAATATTTTGAAATTTGAAAAAAACAAACAATTTCCCCATATCAGAATTATCACTTTACTTTTGTAGTTTTTTATCCCACTTGGTAAAAAGCAAAATCTAAAACAAGTCCAAGAACCCGTGTGGTCTCATGGAAGGATGGAACAGCTTTTGATGTGATAAACACCCGTAGGTAGAAGTCTGACTCATCTTCGTGGTGATGAAGAAGGAGGGCGGTGCATTTCTGTAGGACTTTTTCAGGGAGAACTATCTCGCATTTTCATATCGTATGGGAGGAAACCCAGAAAATTATTCCTCCAGGTGTCCACAAAACTAGTCAATATGTTGAACATTACAAACGCCATCGAGTTTCCACAGTTTTTTGAAACAGTGTCTACAACAAAGACGACACCAGATTGAACCTCCGTCCTAATATTTACCATTGGCGAGCTTTTGCCACTGAGACACGAGTCGGGCATTAAATTGTTTCTTAAATAATAAGAATAATTTTTTCTGGATAATATGTATATGTAGAACATTTCCTAGTTTATAAACTTAGCAGATATAGGCCTCAATAAATTACTCATTCCAAGACATGCACTTTCCTATATTGTTATACAGAATCGACATTGTGGTATTTTTTCAATGAAAATTGGGAACTGTAAATACGAATACACTAGCAAAGCAATCGTCATAAAGTATTGCTTCTGTGTAAAACCATTTTCTCAAAATTTAAAAATATTCTCTTTCGAAATCAGAATCACATTAGGTCGTTTTGGATATAAACATGAATACCAAATATGAAACAAATATAATTCTTTTTGAAAGAGTTTAGATGTTATACAGCCAAATAGCCTGAGTAAAAACTGTTCGAGTAAGCATAAAAAAAAAAAAAAATTCAGTTCTTCTGTCAGGTTTAGAAGTCTAAATTAAATTATGTGTTTGTTATTTGCCACAGTATTTTTTGGAAAACAAATTTGATTCCATTTGATCTAGTTGGAATCATAAATGTTTCTTTGCATTTCAGGAAATTCTTTCAAATAAAGTGAAGAATATTTTATCAAAAGTAAAAGAGCATTGTTGCTACACAAAGCACGTATAGGCAGCTCTTTTAAGAAGTATAAATGCATTTTTCTGAGATATGATCATAGAATATAAATTGATAAGTTTGAAGTGATGAAGAAATTTAAAAAACTTGACTAGGAAAATATATTTAAATTAAAAGAAAATTTTTAAGAAATGATATAAATTTGTTGATTAAAAATAATATAAATTTATTGAATAGTATACATCAATATACCTTTTTTTTTCACTATTTTCATTAATTTGATATACAAAATAAGCTAAAAAGAAAAACATGTAACTTTTTGTATATATTTTTTAGGGGGAAGAGTAGTTATTAATAGTACATATTTTTTATTAATTTCATTAAAATTATTTAAGTTTAAAGTCAACATTCAAATACTTTTCTTTAATTTTAATTTCATATTAATCTTTGGAATTTTTGAAAAAGCATCATTATTTCGGTATATTCAATAACGATATTTTCCTAATTTGCAAACATGAGTAAATTTCTGTTAAAATATTTTTTTTTAAATATCTTCAATATTTTGTAAATTAGTAAGAAGCAGTGATTTAACTTTAGATCTCTTTTACATTTTAAAGTACATATACTTTAATGATAATATTCTTCGATATAATTCATATTGGAATATTACATTGCAAATAATTTCACATTATAATGTCGACCACTAAGTTCTCTCAAAGTATTACTTGCGAGTAATTAAAAATAATACGAATCTGAAAAAAAGTAAAGGAGATTAGAATACACTAATAAATCAACAACTACCAGGTTTGGTTTTGCTTGTAGATTACGATAATTGTTTGCACACTTTAGGCTAATTAGACCGGGAATTATTGTTTAACGTGAATACCGAACCACTAACAAACATCCATGTCACCACCAGGATTCATATCTGAAATACCAAAGCCCAGAGCACTAGCCAATTGGCCATCATGCTGCAACAACAACAAGGAGATCATTAAAAAAATTTGAATAAAGCTAAATTTTATTAAAGCATACAAGTTTATGGATTAACAGTTTACAAACTATGATGATGCCCATGTTTATTTCCAAAATAAATTCATAGTTACTGTTACTTCCTCTATTGTCCAACAAATTACTCACAGACTATACATTCAGAACTCATATTTTAATCTTTAAGAAACAAACAATTTAATGCTTGAAATTACCCTAGTTTAAATGCATGTATTTTATTCTACTTGTAACAGAATTCTGTAAATTTGTTAAAAACATTTCTAGCTCGTTCAAGCAAGCTCACGCATGAATTAGTTTACCTGCAGAAGTGAATCAAATATGTTAGTTTTATTGATAATTTTAATTTACATACAAATTTAATTTACATATATATAAATTTATATATGATACAATAATTGAAAACGATAGAAACGTATAATTATTATTAAGTAAGAAATAAACACTTTACAAAAAATATCATACTTTATAATTAAAACTTTACGTAATATTTTAATTTACTATCAAAGACTACTAGTTTATTTATATTAGGTCACAAATTAATTAAATAATAAAACATAATTTTTATTTGTTCAAGAATATTGTATTTGGCTGTCAAAAAAGTAATTTCGGATTTCATTTATGTAAGTACATTGTAGAAGCCGAACGTACTTTAAATGGTTGAATAAATTTTCAGAATAGTCATTAAAACGTTTATTTTATGCAAGGAGGGAATAAAGAAATACAGTTAGTAATTAAAAACAAAGAAATTTAGGATATATAATATATATTGTTTACTATGTATGGGGAATTAAGCTACATATAACTTAACATACGTCACACATTTCCTGTATTTTATTATACCCCGATATCTATAACGATGTTGCCGACAAAAGAACATGAAATTTACAGTTTAGAAATATTGCGGTTGTAGATGAGTTTTTCTACAATTCCAACGGGACAAATCTAATATGTTCGGAACTCTCTTTTTTTTTTTCCTTTATTTCGGACTTGGAGTTTCAAAGCAGTAACTTTATTGAATCGCTCTCATTTTAAGTTGCAGCATTTGTCATGCATGACAGCTGTATGAAAGATACAGTACATTTCCAGTTTTGAAAGGGAAGAAAAAAAAGCATTAGGGGAAAATTACTGAAAATGATTTTTCCCTTTCCATCTAGAGAAATAACCATCCAGTAAGTGTATTAAATGTTACAGAAATATCGGTTGCGTAATACAAAACTAAGATCAATGTTTTTATAAAAATGCAATTTTTTCTTTTAAATGTATAAAAACTTTCAATTTTTTAAATCAATATTATGCCATGACTAAGTTTTACCATAAATGGCATTTATTTTTAAAAAAAAATTTCATAAAATTTTAATTTTTCGTGCTTTTTAAATTAAATTTTTAAAATTATTAAATAAATATTTTTTATTCCACGAGAGTATATTTCTTGAATAATGTATATAAAAAAATCACATTTCAATCCATGAAACTGTTATTTATTTAAAAGAATTTAAAATAAATATATGCGAAAAACAAGTTAGTAATTATTACTAATTTTAAAGTACCTAAATATTTATAGTTTTATAAATACATACAAATAATTTCAATACATTATAACATTTATTATATTATTTGCAATAGCAATAAAAAGATTAAAAACGTTTATAAAATGTGTTTATTTTTTTTAAATTGTTGACATTATTGATTAACCAGAAAACTATTTAAACTAAGAACTGACAACAGAATGAATATTAAGATGAAATATAAATATTTTTTTTTCTTCTCTTACTAATAACATATAAAATAACATTTTAAAAATATCAAAATACATAATTATCAATACAATTTGATACAATGGTATTTTGGATGTGATTTAATTTGTAACGGAAAAAGTTTCGTTGAACTTTAAGAATTTTTTTTTTTATTGTAAAAAATATCGACAATGAATCAGATTTTAAAAACTCTCCAGACAATATATATACGTGGTTATATATCTGAGATCTGATAACATTATATATTTCAGCCATGTGATTATATATCTAAGATAAAGAAGTGTTATTTCAGATCAGGATATAGGAAAATTAAATTAAAGTTATTAGCATTAGAATATAAATGTTTTTGAATATTTTATGTAATTATGAAATGATTGAAAGAAAATTAACGCTGCACTTTTTTTACAAATTAAGGTTGATAATTTAACATTTAGCATTTATTTTTATATTATTCCTGGAATTAGTTTACTAATATTAATTTGCAAGGACAAAGTATATTTTTTATATATATATATATATATATATTATATGTGTTAAAATTGAATTAATTTTCCTTCCAGTGAAAGAGTCAAAGAAATGTAAATTAAATTGAATGCAATAATGTTTCATAAAACGTAAATAAAGGAGAAATAAAATGCAATAATGTTAAATAAAACATAAATAAAGGAGAAATAAAATGCAATAATGTTGAATAGTTTTGAATTAAATTAACTTTGTTAATTCATTGTAACGACGTACCATTTCTTATATAAAAAGGTTATCAGCCACTTATAAATTATCATTATGTACTTTCATTTATATTAAACTAATTAAAAGTAACTATTTATACTGTACTAATTAAAAGTAATTAAAAATTCTATCTCATGAAATTCTGTTGCAATTTAATTTTTAATTTCTTACACATTCACTGCCATTATGGTATCCTTTTATTCAGCCTCATAAAGAATATCATACTTTCTTACACATCCATAGTTTAACTATTCATCATTCTAGCAACTACATAAAAACTACACCATACTTAGCAAGTAAAGTAACACGAAGTGGCATGTCTCTCATTTGATACCTTGAAGGGTTGCTTGTAAAACGCATCAACTCACTTTTATTTTTCCTTATTTCTTACAACAGTGGGAAATTTATGATTCGTTTCTTTGAGAAAAAGGATGTAACACATTTAGGAACAAATTGAAGATAGCTCTGGGAGCAAGAATCCCAACAGAGGGAAAAATATATGTAAGACATAGAATAACATAACCAGCATTGTTAACCATAAAGAAAGTTTTCATCACCATTTTTTTTCCTCCTCTTTCAAGAATGCTAAGGAAGATAATGCTGGCTTTATTACAATTTTTTTTAAGAATGCAGTAATTTATAATAATTCAGAATTTTTTGCTGTTAAGTTAATTTTATGTATTTATAGTTTATTTTAAAAATGAAATATTTTGACTATTAATAGCAACACTTGGTTTATAATATGGTAATATAAAAAATTGATAAAATCAATATTTCCTTTTTTTCATCAGAAGCATCTATTTCTGGTATGTGTGGAAAACATTATTTTTGGTTTAAGGGGATAAGATAAGAGAAAGAATTTCGGTGTGGTAATTTGCCCACAGATTATTTGTCAAGTAATTAGTTTTTATATAGGGTAAAAATAAGGAATCAATGAAAATTGCTGTCCAATTATTCATGTGATGTATTATTTATCCAAATTCCCCCCCTCTCCAAAAGGCCTCTCATTTTTGTAAACAAAGTTGACACTTGATACCTGATACCATAGGAAAATTTAATTCTGATCATTCCTGTTTCTATCATTATGTTACATGTTGATCTTACTTTTTTTAATTAGGTTCAAATATTTGATAACATTCAAAACTTTTTATAAAATTATTTTTTCATGAAAAACTAAATTAAATAAAGCATCCGTGAAAATTTTTTTACTCGCCTGTTCAAACTTTTAACAAATTCGTATTACCGAAAATAATGTCATAAAAAGAAGTATGTATTTTATATTTGTATATTTTATTAACAAATGATATAATGAATATATATAATTAAGAAATAATACTTTTTAATCCTATAATATAAAATATTGGATAAAGGACAATTCAATTTAACCTACTATTGAAATAAAGGTCAAATTTTCAAAAAAAATATTTAATTATCATAAGAAGCGTAATTTGAAACAACAGTTAAAAAGATTTGTCAATAAATGTGCTATTTTATATGCATAAAAATGTTTTTCTCAATACACAAAAACAGTTTTACCCCAATACAAAAATTCCTCTGACAGACTTACAAGAGTCTTCTGATTCTCTGATTCCTTTCTTAATCTTCCTAAAGTAATTTTTAAGCAATGGTACATGACACGTTGTATTGTTGGCTTGATTTATTATTAATATTAATGTCTTTTTTTATAAAATAAAAAGAAATTTAAAAAATACAGTATTTTTACTGACAGATGTGATAGCACAGTGACAAGTCTGTCACAATAAAAGTCTATAATCTATCAATGACAGGTCTATTAATGACTTTATTACTGAATATTATTCTTAATGTAAGTAAAGTAATATGTTTAATATGATATATTATGCCAAATATTTGGTCTTCAGAACTACAAGATAAATTAAATACACAATGCAGTTCGATAAGACTGTGAGATAAAGTATGTTTTACATTTAAATTTGATTTATTTACTGAATAAATAATTGCTTATTAACTTTAATAAAAGTGCAAGAATTATGTATTTTCCTAAAGAAAATTTTTTACAGTTACTCAATTGTAAGTTACTAGAACGAGCCATTTGGTACTTTAAATTAAAAATGTAACAATGATATAAAACAATAACAACAACTTTCAAATATGAAATATTAATAATAGTGGCTAATATAATAATAGTAAATATTAATAATAGTGCCAAAATATTAATAACGTGCACGATTCATAAATCAAAACATATATATATTCACTTTCATTGAAATAAATTCGCTTTAATTTTAAATTATTCATTGAAGTTTATTTCCTTTGAAATCTACATAATGTATTCAGACAAAACCTGCCAACGAAATCAGCGAAAAACATTTCTTATTACTGAAGCATTGTGGTTTCATATTAAATTTTTACGAAACATAATATGTTTGTCACGTCAAATTATTAAAAAATAATTAAATAATTATTTTACTTTTTTTATTTTTAAAATTTAAGAATAAGATAATTTTGTAAAAATATTTATGATTATTAATTTTATATACGATACCCAACTATTATTTATTTTATTGACAAAAATTTTATTTTTCTCTATATTTCTTTTCATTAAAATTAAGATAAAAATGTTTTTTTTTTAAATAGCAAAAGAAAATTATATAAGAATAAATTATTATCACTTATTTATAAATCCTGCATTATATTTATCTAAGGGCATCTTTCCGTAAGAAAATTTTCACCAAACAAAGCAAAAAAAAAAAAAAAAAAAAAACAATTTATAACAATCAGGTAGTTCCATAATTCACTAGACGAGTGCTTCATGTCTGTAAAAATGCTTTCACAGATATTAAACACGGCCAAACACAAACAAAATAATGTCTAAAGATTAAAAATAAGATAGTGAGTATGGTTTAATCAAGAAGGATTTCTTATAAAAAAAGTAGTAATGGTTTGTTCGAAAATGTGTGTAAGGAAACAAATAGTAAAAGTTTTTTTTCCCGATAAAAGGGATTAAAAAAAGAATGGTGATCCCTTTGAGGATATAAAAAAATAAATGAAATGTTTCTTTGAATTTTTTCCCTTAACACATAGAAAAAAACAAATTAAGATCAATTTTAAAGACCTCTATTTTAACACACGCCGTTTATGGTTATATTGGGCAACACTATGAAAGTAAGCCTAAATAAATTGCTTTCAAATAACTTATCGTCTTAAAATAATTTTTTAATTTGTTATTATTATAAATTTCATTATCTATTATCCTAAAGTTCCTTATAAGTAATAAAATAATTAACTGCTGCTCAAGAGTCTTTTTATTATAAATTAAAAAAAAAATTAATAATATGTTAATTTAAAATTTATTTTCCATAAATCTTGTAATAATTGGAAGTTTGCAAAGAGAGCTAATTTTTACAATGTGAACAAAGAATGATATGTGTTTATGGACTTTGCACTGCATTAGAAGTTGTTTACTTATAATTAATTTCTTTTAAAAAGTTAAATTTAAATTTTTAAAAAGAAATTCAAGATTATTTCTTTAAGAATATAGCTCAACTTTCTTTTGAAAAACAGATCTAAACAAATATTATGAGAGAAAGTCTGATAAAGATGTTATTCTTGTAAATAACTTTTCTAAATAAAACATGGTAGTTAAAAATGTTTGTTTTCTTCATGTAGAAATTATAGAAGAATCAGTAGGATGTTTTGAAAATTCTGTTATATTTTTTTTCTAATGCAGCTGGTAAACAGACATGGACGTCTTGGATGCCTTAAGGCAAGCGCTGCACAGACATTACCCAGGGGGCTCGTGTGACTTGAAGATAAAGCCACGGACGCAGAGTAACAATGTCCCAGTAACGCTCTACGATCTTATTAGACCGGGGCCTACGGTTTAAAGGGATTCCAAACCACTACACACATCCATGGCACCACCGGACTCGAACCCGAAACCTGTGGTACAGAGTGCCAGAGCGCTAGCCACTCTGCCATTCAGGCCCTAAATTCTATTATATAGATTGACAAATAATAATTATTTACAATGCTTTGCATTTGAAAGCTAAACGGAATATACTATTAAATCACTGGAAAAATAGAAATCTCAACAGGCATGCAAAACGAGGCATTTATTAATGCAGTATTTAATAACGAATGTCACTGAAATTTTAATCATGTATTATATAAATTAAAATATTAATAAAAGCTGCTTCTATTATTAAGCGACCCATTTATTAATAAGTTGCTTCTTCTTTAATTTATAAACATCTCGATGCCTAAAATATAATGATAGGTGATATTTTTACTATCAAGATAAAAATAAAATGCCTAGGTGACATTTTATAATCCATCGAGGAATCCTGTTTTTGTCAATATTGTAAATATTTGAATTCAGGTTCGAACATATCTGGTGTAAAATACTTAAATCATTTATTGCAAAAAATTTTCAAAGGAACATGTTTGTCATTTAGTGACTTATATTTTTAAAAACAATAATAAAATGTCGTACTTCTAAAATAATGCTAAATAAAAATTTTCAATGCAGAGTGTATATGAAATAGTTAACTAGTTTGGTTCCAATGAAGATCAAAACTTATTTGAGATTAAATGTAAAATAGTCCTTATTGCTAATCACTAACATCCTTAAACGCCTAGGGTACTGTCAGATTGTTTTGTAATCATATTTTTACCTCAGAGCAATACGTAGCT
>BPLR01006874.1:0-37960 GCA_021605095.1 Caerostris extrusa
TTTTGAACATCTTTCTATTTTTTTATTTGTCATGATATTTTTATTATTTGTCATATTCTAGAATTATTTTGATTTTTGTGTGTGTTAAGTCACTGAGGCCAGTGACCTGCAGGATGGCCGATTCTGTGGGATTTGTTGGTGTTGTGATCACCCAGATAGCGACACTTGCTTGTCTTTGACAGAGCTGTTTACAACGTGGGGGTATTGAACTTTGAACTCTGACCCCACGAGAAGGGGCAAGATCCCCGTAGATGAAGAAAGAAGAAGAGACGCTAGCTGGAAGAGGAACGGATGGGAGGCTGCGTGAAGCAGCGTGAGAATGGACGGTGCTGTCCTCCTTTAATTAATTGTTAATGTAAATATCATTGTAAAAATATCAACAATAAATAGCTTCATTTAAAGTAACGTCCCGTTACTGCGTTTTGCATGTCAAACACCCCTAGACACCCACTTGAAAAGTTCAGCTTTGTTTAGATTGAAGGAGAAGTTAACAAAACTGTAGGTTCGGCTGGAATGCATCTGTTGAAACCGGTGTAACCCTACATTATTAATGCAATTTTCCGCCTTGCTCACTTTCCTACTAAATGGAAAACTGCCCGCATTCTCCCAGTCCTTAAACCCGGCAAAAACCCCACCAGCTGCTGACCTATCTCTCCGACTCTCAGTAAACTCACTGAAAAAATCATCCTCAGCAAATATTTTGATTTTATTTATTCTAATAATATTATGTCTCCTCATCAATTCGGCTTTGCTAAGAATCTTTCAACCACCCATCAGCTTTTACGGGTCACTGAAATCATCGCACATGGACTCGCCACCAAATCTGCCACTGGCATCATTTTCCTAGATATTGCTAAAGCCTTGACAGGGTTTATATGAATGGACTTATTCATAAACTCATTTACTATAACTTGCCGTCGCACCTTATTAACCTAATCTGCTTTTCTCTCTAATCTCAAATTTGTTATCTGTGTCAAACATCATGATTCCTCCCTTAGACAAATGTCTGCTGGAATTCTCAAGGTTCTGTCCTTACTCAGCACTTATTCACTCTTTTCATCAATGATATCCCTGTCTCTCCTGAAACCTCTCTCAGCCTTTACGCCGATGACACGGCCATTATTGCACAAAACAGAAATACCACTTTCCTTGTTAAACAACTTCAACGCCATATTAACCTTCTCGAAACCTGGCTTACTAATTGGAAAATAAAAATACTAAAACCGAAGCTGTTTTCTTTTCGCGTAAACATTATCCCACCCAAACTGTCTCTATCTTCGGAGAAAATATCATCTGGACCCATAAAGCTAAGTACCTTGGAATTATTTTGGATAAAACGCTAAATTACAATCAACACATCCTATATCTTCGAAAAAAATTCAATAAAGCTATTCGCACCTTTTTACCCTTTAATCTGAAGAAAGTCTCATACTTTCATCCAAATAAAATTGCTGCTGTACAAAAGTTTATCTTCGCCCACTCATAACCTATGCGAGTCCAGTCTGGGATCAGCCACCAAATCTAACATCGCTATCCTTAGCCGCCTGCAAAATAAAATACTCCGTATGCTTATAAACGCACGCTGGTTCTTCCCCGCAACACTGATATTCATCGCTCTTTAAATTTGCAGACGCTCCCACAATTCATCTCTAAGCTAGCGAATAACTTTTACACTAACATCGATAACGAGCTGCTTAAGACTCCAGAATATGATATAATCAATCCGAAGAACTCCAAACGCCCGCGAACCTCACTACTAATTAGCTGACATGTTTATTATCCCCGCGCTGAAGATTCGAGTTTTTCATCCACAGAACGTTTTCTTTCAAAAGCGCTGACCTATATTCATATGTTGACTTTTTTTCCCAGTTCGCTCTCTTTTTTTTTTTTTTTTAATTGGGCAATCGCTTCATTTAGTCTTTACCATTTTCTACTCAGCAATGTTCTTCTTCATTCTTCAAAGAACTATTACAGATCGGAGCTAACGGCTGTTTCTCAACCAAAGAGCTCCACGAAATACAAATCGTCGTCATTCTTATTAGCGTATTTTTATGGCCTTAATCAATGAGAATTTTCAGATCCATCAATAAAAGTGATAATTAGCAAATGAGATTGGTTTTAGCGTGAGTAGATGTGTTTTCGTTTGCTCCGTTTAATGGCTGAGATGAATGTAGAAGGCGCGGAGGGGAACGAACCTTTTCAGATCCCTTCGGAAGTACCCTCGAAGCGTCGAAGTACCCTCGAATAGCGTCGAAACATCAAAGACCACTGAAAGTAGTAATCAAGTGGTTACCTAAAAATATCCCTTAGTAAGAAATTGAAGTTACGCTCATTGAAAATGATTTGTGGTGGAAAAAAGTTGTGCAACTAATTAAAACCAAAATTTAGCAAACCTTGCAAATATGGCAAATTACTCTCATAAGAAATGAGAAAAATAAGAAGATATTAAAATTCAACAGATTCTCTATTTAGCTATTATTATTGAAAAGTACAACAAACGGCGTATAGCACTGCAATGATGTAACTGCAACTTTTTTCTCCATAGCTCAATTAATTGTGATTTCAAAGCTCATTGCTTTAAAATGCTCTCACACATTCACATAAGGAATGTAGAATTAAAGAAAAATTGAAATATTAACACGTATTAACTGTAGTGAAAGGGGGTACCTTGAACAAGGGTGATTCAAAGTGCACCATGAACCTTGTTGCACCTGTAGTGAAGCGGTACCATGGAAGTGTTGTAAAAATTACCAAAAATAAATGTAAATTCCAATACGCAAGCAGTTGTTCCAAAATTTAATGTTACCAGACAGGTTTTGTTAATTTAAGTTATTATAACTCTGATTTTGATATTTTAGCTCTAACTTTCCTAAAAGATTTAGTAATTATTCTACTTCTACCCTTGACTTTGCAGTCATAAAATTTTTTTTAACTGCACCTTTACTTCTCTTAATTAGTTTTCCTCAGATCATAATCCCGTAATTATTAAATTTAAACTTTTCCTGTTCTACTCTCTCTGTCAACAGCATTGCTTAGAACTTGTTGGACTAAGTTTTCTTCTTTAATTGACTCTAATTTTAATTGCTCTGCTTATAAACTTAACAATGCTACTGAAATTGATGACGCTACTGAAAATCTGACGAAACTAATTACTGATTCTTAAAATGCAGCCTCGAAACAAATTACTACTAATAACCGTAGTTATCTTCCTCTGCACATTAAAAATCTGGAAAATCTTTCGCAAAGTAAGATTAATTATAATCACCCGCAGGCTTTACTGAGACGAGCTATTGCTCTTTATAATTATGAAACTTGGGATAGACACTGCAAAGTGTAAACTGTGAAGATAGTTCTTTCTGCTCTTACCCCAGGGCTTTTAAACGTAAACGTACTGACATTAGAACCCTGGGGTGTAACAAATCGCTGGCCATCATTGACAGTCAAAGATCTGAGGTTTTAGCTAGCAGCCTTCAGAAACAGTTTCTTCATAACAATATCCATAATTATGACACTGAAATTCTTGTTACTATCACTAATTTTATTTATATTTATCAAACCTCTGAAATTACTATCACTAAAGCGTCTCTCATTAATAATTGCATTTCCTCTCTGAAAATTAACAAACTCCTGGCGTAGATAAAATTGCTTATTAAAACGTCATCCTGATTACTAATTAAAACGTCATCCTGATTACTAATTAAAAAACGTCATCCTGATTACTAATTAAAACGTCATCCTGAATCTCCCTAAAAGTGAGTCACATCAAAAGAACCTTTCTCCTCCCACAGCAATTTTAATTTACCGAAAAACTTTCTACAACTCATCAGCTCTAAAATCTCACAGAAACTGCTGCTGAAGAATTTTCGTGGAAATATAAAACTGCTGCAATTTTTTTTATGTATCCAAGGCTTTTGATAGAGTCTGGGTTAATGTATTGATTTACAAACTAATTTTTTACAATTTCTTTCGTTGTTTAATTCAAATAATTCGTAACCACCTTTCACGCAGATACTTTGTTGCCGCAATACTGATGGGAATACTGATTTCTCAATTCGTGATATTCAGGCTGGTGTGTCCCAGGACTCTATTCTAGGTTCTGTCCTCTACATTATCTTTATCAACGATACTCAGCAAAAGAACAATATCAAAATTAGTCTGTACGCTGACAACACTGCAATTTTAACTCAAGGTCGGACAACTTGCATCATCCAGGAAGATTTGCAAAATTACATCATTGTTTTAGAAAATGGCTCATTAACTGCGAGATAAAATTAAATGTAGACAAGATTGAAGCAGTTCTTTTCACTTGCAAAAACTCCAAAAACCCTCTAATATTAAAATCTATAATAATTATATCTACCCAGGTTAACCTTAACCTGGTCTAATGAAACTAAGTACTTTGGAATTATTCTTGATCGTAAACATAACTACAGATTTCATATCTACAATCTTAGAAATAAATTAAATATTCAATTTAGAATTCCCCACCCTTTTATCAATAGAAACTCTGCTTTACCTCTTAATCTGAAAATATTAATATATCTCTCTTATCTTCGTCCAGTATTAGCTTATGCAAGTCCACTTTGGGGTTCAAATAATTCAAATGCTTGAGAACAAAACTTAAAGAAAGAAGAAAAAAAATTCACTCTGGAACTTTCGTAACGATGATATTAGACGCGCTCTCTTGATTGCAAGTTTAAGACAATTTGTTCGCAAAATTTCTACTAAATTCTATAATGATATGCGAAGCGTCAATAATCCAGTTTTAAATACCCTACAGAATTACAATTATGATATTTCTTCCTGCAAATGTAGTAAAAGACCTCGCACTGTTCTAAATATTTAAATTAATTCATAATCCTGGTGATTTTCTCCTTTCAATTGCGCAACGCCTATGTCGTTGCTCCTCTTATTTCATCCATTTATCCTTCTCCGACTGATTTATTACCCCCATTTGTATAGACGAAAAAAAGTTCGCTTTTCTTCTTAGCTATTTTAACCTTAGCTAATTTGACCTTTGCTCATTCTGTTTTATTTTTCGATCAAAGGAAACTGATTTCATTAACATCTACACCCCATTTATTTATTTATTTTTTTTTTTTTTTTCCCAAATTCTTGTTTTTAATCATTCTATAATTTTTAAAAAATGAATTAAATCTTTTTAAAAAAGGGCATTTAATTATCTTTTATTATTAACTCAAAGGACGTGAGACCACTGTTATATTTCAACATCTAACAATGGAGGAGCAAGAGGTAGTTAAGCGCCCAAAAAAGATCTCCATATTAATCTACAATAAGATTGATAAGGAAATAGATGATTTAAAAAATAAAATCTTTATAAACATGTACACTATATGAAATGATTAAAAAAATTAGAAAACAGAATATACTTTTAGAATAAAGGTACCTTACAATTTCGCGTATAAGCCGAGAAATTACAGAACTTTTACTAAAGCTAAATTACGGATTATATGTAAGCGATGGATAAACATATATCGCATACATATGCGTTTTTATTTCTTTAATTTATATTTCTTAAGCTTATGAGGAAAACATTTTGATGAAATGAGTTTTTCATTCTATGAAAATGAGTTGTTTTGTTTTTAGAAATTGTATAGATTGCGAGTGTGTTGTGTCATTGCCAAATCGAAATATCTGATGTTAGCAAAAATTTTTTCTCAGCTATCGGATAACAAGAAAACGTACACAAAAAATAATAGAATATCGTAGCAAATTAGCACATAAAAATAACAATAGAAAAGAAAACTACTTTAATCTTTTAACTTTAGGGAGGTGAGAATCGGTTTCGTAGAGTAACCTTATGCAAAAGAAATAAAAGCTCATAAAGAAAAGTAATAAATGGAACCCTTTCATAAATCTTCTATATTGTGGTATTTAAGGATTGAGACACATTCAAACAAAGTGTGCAAGAAATCATTTCATTAAAATAGGATTATATTATTTAATTAGCTTTTAAAAGAGCTGCAGAACACGAGAGCAGCGTGATTCCCCGCCAGTCCACTTTTCGGAACAAAAATCGAAAACACATGTATGCTGTCAAATGTTCTAGCATATAGACAAATGGACACCTGACAAATCGTCAGAGAGAACAATGGCGTCTACTATAATTCAAAAACATTCAACCACAGCTTAGTTTTTTAAACGTAAAATTTATTGTACGACATAAATAATACATGCACGACATTTACAAAAAAACAAACAAAAAACACAACACAAAAATATCAGCAGCATTCTCTCTACATAGAGCCAAGGCACGACCACCACATACGAACGAGAATGCGTCTGTCCCTCTCTGGACCCGCAGCCAAACTGAAATGCAATAAACTAGTCACAAATGTCCATATCTCCGCATCCAAAACTAGTCACAAATGTAGCATATCTCCGAGCTCTTTTTGTTAACGGTATCTGCCAATATCCTCAGGCTAGATCTAAGATAATGATGTACTTAACCATTTGGCATGTATTTAGCGTTTGCTACAATTTCTTTTCTTTCTTATATATTAAGTAAAGAGAAATATTCTGTTTTAATAATAGCATTTAATTTACGATCATTAATACATGGGCAAGGACCTTTAGCAATTGATTTAATTAAGATCATGGGTGAAGTATAGTATGATTGCACAGGTTCAATAATTTTAAGATCAAACATTTCCCTGAATTTCCCTTTTAAGAATGTCTGTTTGATGAGGTGAAAGTTTATGTGATTTTATTCTTAAGGGATCCTCACTAATCAGGTCAATGTCATCACTAATTAAAGTCTCTTCAGAATTGTATGAAAAACAAATAGAACATTTCCATAGAAGATTCTTTAATTCTTCTTTTTGATCAGGTAGTAATCATTTTTCCAAGTCGTCTTCTTCTAAGATGTCTGAGAAATTCAAAAGATTAGGATTTTATGATAAATGCAACTTTTCTAATTCCATATCTCTTTCAACTTCAGCCATTATTTTTATTATTTCTAAGTTTCATGATATGGTTTGCTTATGTTGGCATGATACACTTAATTTTGTTCATTTTGTCCTTCAAAACTTATTACATAATTTGCATCAAATACTTTTTTTTTTTTTCTTTCTCAGCTTATCCACTGTACGGCAAGTTTATTTTTTGTATGTTAGTTACTAAAATCAAAACTAAATCTCATGGTGAGAATTCTCTTTTCACTGCATTTCGATCATACGTTTTTTTAATTGTGCTTGCTACATATTTTCAATAGTAAGATCTTGATATTTTTTCATACGATTAATTAATTGAAAAATATATTCAATATCACTCTTGTTTTTCTTTTTTTCTGGTTCCAACCATTTTTCCTAAAGTAATGTAACTGGAGTTCATAGATTTTCACCATGAACAAATTCAGCAAAGGGTGAAACCTGTACTTTCATGAGTGACAGTTCTAATTGCAAATAAAGCAGCCGGTAGATAACTTTCCCATTATGAAGCAGCCTCGAATACATACAACTCTTAGAATTCTTTTTTAAGATTCTATGAAAACGTTCTATAGAATTGCTTTTGATGATGGTGAATAGAGCTTCTCACAAATATAATGCCAAATCTCTCTCAAAAACTCTACTTTATTAAGTGCACTGACGAAGGAAGTCCCTTGATCGGTTTGAACACACTTACGAAAACCAATGTGACTAAAGGTTGGAAAAATGCATCAATAACTGAAGGAGAAGACATATCTGTCACTGCATCAACTTCTGGATATTTTGAAGACAGTGATGATGTATTTTTTCCATATTTCGATAACGATAAATGTCTCACTGCATCAATTTTTATTTTGGAAAATATTTCTGCAATAATAGGTACTAAAGTTAATGGAGTTTTTTTCTTATCGTTGCCCTTGCCTTCGCGTTTACATACATCACAAATTTTCAGAAATTCTTTCCCTCCTTGTAGTATCTTGACCAATAAAAATGTCTCTCTGGCCTGTCTTTAATCTTTTAACACCCAGATGTCACTTCATGTCAAATTTTCCTTACTCGAGATTTTAATTTTTCAAGTACAACTATAAGAACTTTGTTGTGTTCCATACATTTTTCTTTTCCTAAGAATGCCTTCGTTCGTTAGACTGTAATCAGCAGAGATGCTTGAATCATTTTTAATATTTGCTAGAAAGGTGGAAATTTTTTTATCTTCATTGAGTTCAATATGTTTCGTCGAATGAATTTCAATAAGTTTAGATATAGTTTCATCTTCTACTCTTAATTCTTGTAATATTAAATCTTCTTCCAACCTATTTTTGGCTGTTTTGTTCCTGTTTTCATTTCCTGAGTTTCTGGTACCCTCTTTTCGATTTTCTTCGTGAAGCTTCATCTGGGCTCTGGTTACAGCATTAATTCGACATAGAAGACCTTCAGTTTCGCTTTTTCATTCTTTTCAACAAGGACGCAGTTCGATTGCCTAATAAATATATTTTTGATCAAGCTCTTTATGACAGCTGCATTTCTTGTTTTTATTTTTTTACCCAGATGGTAATCTAATTCTTCTCTTGCCAATGATAAACAAACTGGGAATATCCAATGGCTGTTGTATTCAAACATTTTCACCAGTCAGCATATTTTCAAATATTTACAACAGATGATATCGATACTTTCACCAGAATCTCGTAGCATCGGAATCTGATAGCCATTCACATCTAAAATTTATCTTCGCCGAAGGTTCAAGTGTTTTTCTTAAATTTTGGATATTGGAGCCTTAAGTGTTGGCAAGATTCACACTAATAACATTGAGATACTCTTCTTTTTCAAAACTATTTTTCGGTTTCAAAGTTCTAATATTGTTGTATATGATACTTGAAATTTAGATACTGAATTTTTTTCAAATCTATCCTCGTTTTCAAAAGAAAACTTCGATTTTGGCCGAGAATTGACAGTTTCTCTTTTCCAATCTGCGATAACTCTCTTCCGAAAGTTTTCTCGAAACTCTTCATATGAATCTAGTTTTTCTGCCAATTCCTTTGGAGAAATAACTTCTCCACGTTTATAGATAAAATGACCTCGAATTTAGGCCGCTTTAATTGATTAATGTCAGTAATTGATCAAAAATAATGTCAAATTGATTCCTAATCCAGATATTTATTCTCTGCAATAATTTTCTAATTCATAATTAAAATCAGTCTACGTGGATTCAATATCTCTGTGGTGTTCCAAAAATTTCTGTTGAAATGTTTTAGTACTAAGTTTCAACTTTTTCCACAATGATCATGATTATAATCATCACATAACATGATCATAACCTTTAGTTTTGTATACTTTTTTCGCCGCTAGGGTATCTTTTGCGCTTAGGCCGCGAACATACCGCCCGGCGTTGACATGTTCACATTCAACCACTTTTAGAATTCAAATATTCTCAAAATTATTCACTGTATACACTGATTACACAAGAAGTACACAATATAAAAATACAGCTTCCTAAAACTATTCACAAAAATACACAATATAAAGATACATTTTCCTAAAAGTATTCACAAAATAAGCTGATCACAAAAAATACACAATATAAAAATCAACTAGGGGCAATTCGAGATTTGCTGACAATTAGTCTCACAAACACTTGTCCAGAAGCACTGCAAGGAAGGAATCTTCAATGAGAAGCCATGAAGTTCGATGCATATTGGTTCACTGTTCTTGGAATATGAATGTCACTAATGGTTGCTAAAGCTATAAGAAATTCTTGCCATTCTTCAAGCTCTTTTTTAGGCAAATTATCACTCCGTGACTCATTTCATCATATTCACGTAAAAAATCTTTGTATAACAATAAATAGTCAGGATCTTTTACTAATCGCCTCCATAAGGAATCTAATCTTTTTAGCGCATTATCTCTAGATTTTACAAAACACTTCGGATCTTCTTTAAGGGTCTTTTAACTACATATTTCCCCTCTTTATCTCTATAAAAATTATTTTTTGTAATGTTCTTCGCATATCAGAGTTTCATTATTAGGAGAATGTCCGTTTCTATGTTTTCTATTTCCCAGAAATATTCAACAGTTTTATCTAACTGCTCATAATTTTATCTAATCCATCCCCAATAAATATTCTCATTTAAATTACAAGGAACACTCCGGAAACAACATATCCGAAGCACGAATTTTTGTAAACTTTAGTAAAACTAGTAAGCTTTTGTAAAACTACGCTAGATTCGATATTTATCCTGATCTCAAAAGGCTATAAAAAACCTCTGCGCCTAATAAAATATCTATTCTACCTGGAATGTTAAATTTTTGATCCCTAACTTAATATTACTCAAATCATACATATTAACTTTTAATATTTTACTAGGAGTTGCATTAGTAATTCGAGGAACAATTAAAAATTTCAACTCCCTTTTCGTAGCTATTAGATTTATTTTTTAATTTAGCAGTAACTTGCATTTTAATCATTAAAGACGCGTCATTTAATCCCGATAACATTAGATTAGTTTTTCTTTTTTTTAAATTAAGTCTATCCGCATTTTCTCTCGTTATAAAACAGGCCATTGAACCTTCATCTAAGAGAGCTCTCACTTCGAATAAATTTTCTGAATTATTACCTAAATAACATTTAGCAGTGCTCAATAGAACTGTTATGGATCCACTTTGACATAAAACTCGTGGCTGCAAATAATTTATTACTATTTCGAGAAGTGCTTTCTCCGGCAGGTATAAACTCTTGAGCTATGGGGAAAATCGAGGTATTGGAACTGATTTCATTAATTTCTTTCTTATACAACTCATCTGGATTATCTGCGCTTTTGCGTGGGTAATGTAAACTTTTATGGTGCTTACGTTTACAAAAACAAGATACTTTCGATTTGCAATTAGAAACTGAACAATTAATCTGTAAACAGTTAAAGCACATATGATTTTGTTTAACAAGCTCAATTCTCTCATTCACTGACATCTTTTAATAATCTGGACAATTAGAAATATGGTGATTTTTAGTACATAAAAAACGATTTGAATCTTTAATGTCCGAAAGAAAATCTTTTGACACAAATTTAGAATTTCTAAACTTAGTTTTACTTTTTGAAAGCTACTTGTGCTTTCGTTAAACTGGCGTCACACGCGACAAAACATAAATATCACAATCTTCAGCTAATTTAATTGAGGAGAACCAACTATCTGCTTGTCTTATACTTATGTGAGATGCGATTTCCCTATCTAAAGTTGGAAATAATTTATCGGAAACTATTAACTATTTTAATGTTTCAAAATCCGACACTTTTCTTAATTTTAAATAATACTCAAAATTAGTAGTTAAGCGCGACGAAAACGGCACATACGATTCATTTAAGCGCTCAGCTTTTCTAAAATTATCTAAGCATGCTTGTGGTGAAGGCTCATACTCTCGCAACACAGCTGACTTTATTGTCTCATAGTTCATGATATCTTTATCATTTAAATAAGTTATTATATTGGAAGCTTTTTCTCCTAATAAATTTAACAGAATCTCAGCTTTATATATCTCAGGTACTACTTTAATATTAAATGCGCGTTCTAAAGAATTAAAGTAAAAAACTCCACAATTCTGGCGGTAGGTCCCGGTCTGTTAAGCCCACGTGAGGCAGAAGATGACCGTAGAGCGACAAACCAAACCAAACCCACCCTTCTGGTCTAGTGGGGTCTAGTTGTTCTAATTTTATTTTTTCCAGATCCATTTGACGTTGCTCCTCATGTTTGCGATTGTCAATAATCGTTTTGGCAATATCTTTGACCAAGTCTGGTCTATTTTTAAACATATCACTATTTTCTTTCGCATCGTTTAAATCAGCGATAGTTAATTTTTCAGACACAATCAAATTTATTTCTGCTGCAATGAGCCGTAAATCTTCTTTTTTTGGATCCCTTAAACATTTTAAGTGGTGCGCAAAAGATTAAATATATGGATTTCCACTTACTTCTATCACAAGCTTTTCACTTGACTTATTATGCTATCCACAGGTTTGAGCCCCTCTCCGGCTCATTAGGACCAAAATGTTCTCGAACATAGAACTCACAGATGTTCTTGCACTCAAGCACACAGTGGACTGTAATTCTTATGAATCACACTAACACAATGATCCATAGGTTTAAAACTTAACAAACACTTTATTTAACTTAACAATCACAGCCACTCGCAGCCGTGCTGTTTCACTCTTGCCGATCTGGTACGACACTTAACACTGGGAGTTCTGCACATGCGCATGCATACACTTTTCGCCGCTAGGGGTATCCTTGCACGTAGGCGCGAACACTATATATTCTTCAAAAGGAAAAAAAAATTAAAATTGAAATTAAAATAAAAAATTAAAAAATATAAATAAAAATAAAAATGATAAAAAAAAAATAATAATAATTTTATATATATATATATATAAAATAATTAAATTTTTTTTTTAAATTCTTAGATAAATAAAATTTTCGTCTCTGACATCTTGCTATTTTATTTTTAATTATTACTCTTATATTTTTATTCTTTTCTTTTCTTTACTTTTTAATTAAGATTTTCTATTTTTTGTCAACAGCTTTTCTTTATTTTAACTTTGGGCAAAGTATCATTTTATCCCCTGTTCCCCATCCTCAATGTTTTCAAGTTTCGAGACAGGAGCAAATGGCAGCTGCGCTTCCAATATGCTTCGGAACACTCAAACTGCAACCCTATCTAGAATTCTTATTTACTGAAGGCATTAACTTAGGCAGAAAAGAAACCATTAAACTACACTTGTTTTAAGTACTGAAACTTCCAAAAATGTTTCAACAGAGATAATACTATCATACACTAACTCTGAAATTATTTTTAAAAATTAGGTTTTCACATTAATTATTACCACAAAATGTATTTAACATTGATCTCAAATAATACTAAAATGAGTTAAAGAAATTCAATAAACTGTTTTTACCACAAAACAGTTTCGATTTAATACTATAATCAAACCGTCTTACACAGAAAAATATCAAAATATGAAAATCAATAATCAATTATACACATTTATTTCACTTATATATACATATATATAAACGAAGGCATAGTAAGGCGAAGAATAAGGCATATTTTTAATACTTAATTTGAGCAATGATGCTCCGAAATCAAACTTAAGTACGGGATGCACTTTTTAATACCACGAGCAACGCTACTCTGAAAACAAACTTAAGTACAGGGTGTACTTTTAATACTGAACTTGAGCAATGATGCTTTTTAAACTCAATTTAACACAATGTATATCCCTCAATTTTACAAGTCTTACAAATAAACACCCCCAAAAAAAAAAAAATTTTCTAAAGAGAATTGCATACCTCAAAATAGCCTGCATGATTTTCAGGATCTCATAGGGGACCACGACTGTGGGGTCTATTATAAGTCAAATACATTCAGCCACAGCTTAGCTTTTTCAAACATAAAATTTACTGTATCACATAAATAACACATGCTCGATATTAACAAAAAAAATCCACAAGACAAAAAATATCAGCAGCATTATATCCACATGGAGCCATGGTTCGACCACCACACACTAACGGTAACGTATCTGTTCCTTTCTCTGGACCGCACCCGAACTGACGCTTTAAACAGGTTCTACAGGGGAATCTGACTAACAGCAAGGAACCTGACGTCAGCAGTTGCTGGCAACAAAAGCACGCGTGAAGCTACCGTGGACGATTCGCAATAGTTCATCTCCTCTAGACTTCTCGCCTACGCATGCTAGCGTTTTACTAGTCAGTACAGAGCGTAATAAGTAGGGGCGCTGAATGCTGAAGTGACGATTTAATGCTCGCTACAGAATGAGGAAGACCGAACAAAAAATATAAAAATTAATGCAATTACATAAAAGAACAGTTGCAGGTACAGAGCACGGTACAAAGGTAAATAAAAATGAAAATGAAGGAAAAAAATTACAAAAATTGATATGAAAATATAACATTTTAAAGTTATAACATAGCCGTAATTGGTGTATAAATTACATATAATGCTATTGAGGCGATACTTGTCGATAAATGACGAAGAAAATGTACATATCTGCCTTACCGAAGTCTTCTAAGCTGATATTGGCAGATTTGTGAACATGTCCAACTTGTTAACAGTTTGGTATCATCAGTTCTTGGAGCAGGTGAAAGTAAAAAGAGTCTTTTGTTACAGAGAGATCATAAGTGACACTCCGAAGTTCTTTCCTTGTCGTCTGCACACACTGTAATGTTGTCAGACAGGAAGAATGCTGGTTTCAGACGATCTAGAGTTACTGTCTGATTTTTGCCGTTTAATGTTATGATGAAAATTTTGTCTTTCCATGCTATTACTGTCTGAGGACCTTAGTACGGCTGTAATAAGGAAGGCTGCACACAATCAATTCTAAAATAAACATGGGAATTAGAATAGAAAGATGGATGAGTATAAATAGATTCGGTACAATGTTTCTAAGTTGCAGTAGGATATAAATATCTGATTGTAACCGAGTGATAGTGTCGGCGATGATGCAGATAGCTAATCTGAGCAGAGGATATATGACGACAGCCGTAAAGTGGTCGCTTTGATTGGTATGCCAAGTTGTCGTTTGATTGATATGCCAAGTTGTCGTTTGATTGGTATGCCAAGTTGTCGTTTGATTGGTAAATGCTTTGATATCGTTTACGGCACCACTATATCGTCTTGTGGGAAGAACGAATCCCCAAAAGTATGAGAGGCAATGATTCCATCCATCGAGAGTTCTCGTGTGCTTTGATGATATTTTTCCTATGAAGGGAACAGCGGCCGATTAATCCTTTTGCCTGGAGTCGATAAATACAGTTGTTAAAATTTGTAAGACTATCAGTCACAAATGAGCTGACATAAAAAGCTGGTATGAACATAAGAAAATTTGAAACTAATTCGTTAACTTTGAAAAATAAATGGAAGGAAAATAAATTAATTTCCAACTTAATTCCATAACCATTGAAAGTTTTAGGTATAATTTGAATTGTGAGGAAGATACATAAGTTAGATATGGAACACATTTTGGATGTTTTTAAATTATGTTTCTTTAATAGTAATTATTGATATGGAGGTACGGAGTTGGTACTCCAACTAAACACCTACCGCTACGTTACGTTTAAAACATTTAAACGGGATTAAAAAACTAAACGTACTAAAAAACTAAACGTTACAAACTGGGGCTAAAATATATGATCAATGGAATTCATTGATCCTTTTGTTATTAAGATTAAGGTTTTGTTGCAGAAATTATGGCAGTCAGGTATTGACTGGGACATAGATTTATCTAAATTATGCTAGATAGAAAGGATCTGAATGTAATTTGTGATACTAGTCTTTTAGGGATATGAAACTATTATGTATTTTCGAAGACTATATATTTGATTAATAAATCTAGATTTATGCTAAAATTCTTTTGTGCTTGCAAAGAGCCGAGTAATCCCCCAAATAAATTAACTTGGTTAGCTTATAATTAATTAATAGAAGTTGCAAGTTTTTGCAAAAATTATAGATTATTTTAAAAACTTATTTGGTATCCTGGAAGAAAATATATTTTGCTTGAGTGATTCTCAAATTGTATTGCATTGGATAAAAGATTCAGCTAACAATTGGAAACTTTTTGTTGCAAACCATGTTCTTGAGTTTTCAAGACCAAATTTCACAATTCATTTCATTGGAGATATTGCAAAAGAACTGAAATTCCAGCCAGTTTATATTCGTGGTTCATTGGCATCTGATCTCAACTAATGCCTGATCTTCCAACTGTTCGTGTTGTGTGAGACGGGGTATTTTCTAAAGTTGCATTGTACTTTGCAGAACCTTTCCTAATTAGATTTGAAAATAGAAGAGATGTAAAACCAACAAAAATTTATTTTTGTCAATATATACGCTTTAAAAGCCATTCATCTAGAAATCGTCAGTGACCTCACAACAAAGCGTTCTTAGCATTGCTGATAAGATTCATTGTACAAAAAGGAAACCTTCACATATTTTTAGACATAAGTACCAATTTTATTGGAACTGTGAATAATTATGACATCAGTTTCTTCTGATAAAAGATTCAAAATCATCTTAGTGGAGAGCATATTCAGGGAACTTATAATCTTGCTGCAGCATCTCAATTTGGTGGTCTTTGTGTAAAGCTAGCGTGAAACAAATGAAAGTATACTTAAAGAGAATCATTCGAAAACAAGTTCTAACTCTTGAAGAAGTCCTCACCTTAGTGTATCAAATTGAAACGTGTTTGAATTCCATGTCATTAGTGCCCATGTCTAGTTATCCTGAAGAATTAAAATCCTCTCACATCTGGAAATTTCTAATTGTAACTGCTTTACATGCTATTCCAGAACTTAACTTGATTTCTGACAGAATAACTCTCACAGAAAGATAGAAGCTGACTCAATAACTTTTGAAATATCCAGAAACTCTAGTCATTAGACTATCTTTCACAACAAGGACGATTCAAATGGTTGAGAGATAATCAAATTTTATGATTAATGATACAAATTTACCACCACTAAAGTGGAGATGTGGAAGAATAATTGAATTGTATCTTAGTATAGGTGGAAATGGTGGTGTTAAATTAAAAATGTCATTAGTAGAACTGAAATGCCCTATCCATAAGCTTTCACTTTTTCCATTTTCTGAGTAGATGATATAGACACATTTATTTATTAATTTTATTTCTTTAAACGTATACTTTATATATTTTATTAATATTTTTTATAATTTTAAATAATGCTTTCTATATTTTATTAATTTATTTGTATACTTTTTATATTTATTAATGTATTAAATATTGTGTTTTTCAGATTTAAGCAGATACAATTGTAACATCAAATTTGTGAATTTTAAGTAGGTACTTGTAGAAATGCTGCAGATTTGTAAAAATTCTTTTAAGTTATATCTCATGTTTAAGAATATATTATTTTTTAGCATTTAAATTACTATTTGTGTATGTCAACAGTTTAAATTTTATCTTTTTTATTGTTTACAGTATTTTCTAAGACTTTGAATTATAATAATGTGTTATAATTGTTTTTAAGAATTTAATAATTTGTGAAATTTTTAATTATTGTATGGTTATGAACCATTGGGCATTGCAGCTGAATATGTGATGTCACGATAGCGGTGGCGCTCTATGCTTCAAACACGGATGTTAGTTGAAATCTTGACTTTGATATCATGTCTCCTGGCCCTTAAAGAAAGCTCCTGGCGCAAATAAGAAGGGGGGAAATTCCCTTATATATTTTTGTCATTAAGATAGGAAAATATTTGTATATATATGTAAATAATCTTCAAAATAAAGTGAAAAGAAAGCAGCTCTCCCATCTTGAACCATCGGCACAGACGATCAACTTGCTTAAAATAGAGTTGCCGTCTTCGGCGTTTAACTCCTTTTACTTCTTACTGATCAAGGAGATAGCTTTTCCTGCTAGTACACATAGCTGCAAAATGACTGAAGATCAATTCTGTTACCTACCTAGTCTGAATCTCAGTATATTTTTAAATTATTTCCTGTCTTTCGGAATGTCAACTTGGCATCTTTAGTCTACACGAAGTAACAAAAATGTACTGCACACTGGACCAATAACTTTTACTGAGGCAGTTATTAAACTAGCTCATGTACGAATAAGTAGTGGCAAAAAGCAATAGTCTTCCTATAGCCTGCCGATACTTGTATGCCTCTTCAACACTTGGTATGTTGCCCTCAGAAGCTAGCATGTATTTCCTTCCCGTATTTAATGGTGTGGATACTCCTTTAGCATTCGACTTCTCTGTTGACTGTAATGTACCCACTTGTTTACGATTCATTGAGCTACACTTGTTTCTCTCAACTTTGATTGAAGAAGATTGTGGATTTCTACAAGATCTTGTACTTCAAAAATAGCTCCTGTGCAGTCTTTTAATTTCTGAAAAGGTTGTCTCTTGGTTCAATATTGTTAGTAAATCATCCACATAAACTACTATAATAAATTTTCTTTCCTTATCAAAATTCACACAGGAATCTATTAGATTATACGAATTGAAAAACTTGTCAATGCATATATTCCACTCACATTCAAATTAGTGGAGACTATACAGACTTTTCTCTAATAAGCACACCTGTTCTGTTGATCTCTGCTGCAAATGAACAAATGGCAATTCCATGAAAACAGTCTCACTCAAGTTTCATTTAAGTAGGCAGCAGTATAATCTAGGTAGTGAACCAACCAATTTTGAGTATGTCAACAAGGTTCTGGTAGACTTAATCACTGGACAAAATAATGTTGTGATGAGAAAGATTCTTCCTTACTTGGCATCTGTGCGTGTGTGAAATCACCTAAAGTCGTTGGCTTTGCTGTTTCATTCAGCAAGCAGTTGACAATAGCAAGACATTCCATCAATGACGCATCGTTTTGCCTTTGAACTTCTATCAAAATTTAATTAATTTTTTATTAACTAATCCATAAATTCTGTTATAGTGACTAAACCTCTAGATCCTGCACATTTATATTATCAAACACTGTTTCATAAGATAGTGTGATAACTTCATCGAAATCAACAATGCATTCCCTCCAGCCAACATTAGTTTGATGTCATAATTATTAGTTTTATATACATAAGTAAATAATTATAAATGAAATTTTGAATAATAAACTTTAAGAAAATATTGATAAAAAATCAAAAATTTCATAAGCTGAAATAACTACATTTCTCGCTATTTTTTTTTTTTTTTTTTTTTTTTTTAATCTAATGTTATTAAGCATAGAAATATAAAGAATAAACCATATTTTTTTTGTTTTAAAGTATGAAATAATATTCAGGCTACATTTATTGTATTAATTATATATATATATATATATATATATATATGATTACAATTATTTATAATTTATATACATATATAAATAAATATAAAAGTAAACTAGTGAAATGAAAAAAATAAGCACATTTTTAAAAATAAAACATGTAAATTATAAAAATTTATTTTTAAAATATTAGGGAAGAAATATATAAATTTTCTATTTTTATCAAAGAAATAATATTTTTCTATATTAAGCAGTACATACAGTTCTAAAAACAGAAATGAAAATTAGCTACCTTTTATTGCTCTATGTTTAAATAGATATATATACATTAATAACAAATATTTTAAGATAAGTTTTTTACATATAAATGAAGAGAATTTTATGCAAACAGTGATTTGATTGTAATCTAAAAGTGTCTCATAAGGAATGAGAGATTTAAATATTACAAATTTTATTTTTCACAAAAATCTAATTTTCATGAGATGAAATAATAAAAAAAATATTTAATGAATTTATGATATTATTTAACTTGTAGTTAAATATTTTCTTCTCAATATGATCAAATTTGATTGTTTTAATAATAAAAAAATTCAAATTTATATTATTGCACAATTAACACAAAAATGTATCACAGTTGTAAAAGGAAAAAAATAATAATTTTGTAAAATATTTATTACAATATATAACTTGAATAACATCTATACAAGCTCGCCAGTACATATAACAAAAATTAAAACTATTTCACTGGCAAAATTTTAAATCAAACATTTAATACATTGTAGCATGCAGTATAAATCATGCCAAACTTAAGAGTTGTACAGGTTCAATTTATTACATCCAGTAAGCATAAATCAATCCATTGAAAACCAAGTAAACATCTAGCTGACAAAGAACCGGCACCCAATATTCTTGGAGTAAAACCCCGCTTTGCATTTATAGGAACCAAAAAAAAAACTTTATGTTGCACAAGTTTTTACAATTTTTCAAGCAACAAAAGAAATTTTTTAAGATCAAAATGAACACCATATTACTTATGTCAAGTATAAAAATTACAAAGTCATACATGATACACATTATCACAATTATTGATCCTGATAGCAATAATTAGTTTTTCTTTTAAAATATTTAAGCGAATATTCACACTGCACAAATAGTAGTATATATATATGTATATATATTAATGTACACCTAGAGCATTTTAAAATGATCAGAAACTTCACTGTCATCTTTATCCGATACAGGACATGGATATGTTCTATTGTCTTTTCCTTGTTTGGTACAAGGAATATTTGAATGAAAAATTTCTACACTACAGTCTTGCTTCTCAACTTGCAAGTGTGTGTTATGGCCTTGGATCAATTCAAGCAGTGGTTTGGAGCTCACAGAAGCAGGAACTGTCTTTGAGGAGGGACTGCAATTCAAGTCATTTTTGACAGGAATAACTTCAATGGAAACATCCTGCAAACTGCAAGGAGATTTATAAGCTCTGTTAGATAAGGCATTCAATTCAGAACTTATTTCTGTTGGGAAATGCTTTCCAGTGCTTTTTTTCGTAACATTTTGAAAAACAGAGGGACAGCAAGATCGATGGGTAGATGTACAACTATTGCAAAAACTGATAGATCTCGTGACTGATTTCATTTCGCAAGATTGCCTTAGATTTGCAATTTCCTTACAAAAGGGTTGTTTCATGGAATGGCTCTTATCATGTATGTAACTAGTTGGATAACATTTTAAAGTTAATTCTTCAGAATCTGAGCTGCAATCCGTAGGTTTAATCAGACTATCAGCTGAAGGACTTTCATCAATAAAAGTAACACAACATTCTTTGAGCTCATTAAATTGTGTATTGCTTGGCAAGAAATATTTTTCAGATTGAAGAGAAACAGAATCGGCACTTTTCTGGCAATCAAATTCAGCTACTTCTGGGACTGTACTGCTGTGATGTCGTTTCTTGCTACTTTTAGACAATTTTAGACGCAAGGCTGGGTAGTGAGTATTGTCATTAGAAGTTACTTGAGAAAGGGATGTGCAGTCAATTTTATCTACTGAAGCACCAGCTAATTGAAAATATTCATGTAAATTGAAACTAGCTTCAGATTTCCCAAGAGAAACAGTTTCTGTCATAGGATCGGAATTTTGTGCATCGACATGAACTTCTACAGGTGTAACAGCCGAACTGTCCCTGTAAAATAAAAATGTAAGCTATAATTTTAATAAAGAAAAAAAATAATGTTAAAAGAAAAGAAAACTAAAAGGCTTGGAAAAGCAGTGCACCAATGGTCACAGCCTCCAATGTTTGTAAAGAATTCATCCTTTCTTAGACTCAATAAAAAATTTTAAGAAATACAAATGTATAGACTACTACTGAATAAATTAACAGATATAATGTGCTTGCAGCAATTAATTCAAAGATACTGATAATTTAATAAAACATTTAAGCTTAATTTGTCACAGATAATTTTATTAGAGAAAAAAATTATGATCCTTCACATTTTATATAAATAATATCCACCCCAGACTGACACATTTTATTGTTGTTTTAGACATTCTGTTAATTGGCATTGAGCTTATTATAACACCTATGTTACAGCTGTTTCAAATTTCAATTTATATTGCATCAACCTCAACAATTAAAATCTAGTAAAATAAAGAAGGATGAAATCTTTACCATAAAGTAAAAATCAAACAAAACTAAAAAGACTAAAACTAACATTTTACCTGTATCCCAAAATGGACCCAGCTAAAGCCTTCATGCTGGCATCATCAGCCAGAGACATGTTAGTACTGACAGTAGCTGAAGCTGTTTCACTATGACTACTGAGACTAAAGCGTTTGTTAGAAGAAACATCAGCTTGTATTTCCAACCTATAATAATTATATAAAAATAAATACATAAAACCATCTCAGCAGTTTGTTTGTTACACATAAATAGTCAATAAAAAATTGCACTAAAATTTTCCTATAATTTCCCATTTTTCTGAAATGTGAATAAATAAAAAATATTAACTTTTTTTTTCACATGGAAAAAAAATATTCTTTGAAAGGAAAAATGTGTCGCAGAAGAATTGAAACACCATATTGTGATAGCCAATAAGTTTTTGTCACAGAGAATTCTTTTTTTAAGCCAGGGAAGTCAGATTATTCCATTCCATACATTTAAAAATAATATTCTAAAAAGGAGTATATGGTCTTCACCTAACTATGCAAAAGGGCCACTGAAATAAAAATGATAGAAAAAAAAAATATGGTAATTAACTTACTTTCCAGCTCCTCCCATTAATGATGCACTTGCAATACTTCCTGCAAGAGCCACATTACTTGCACTTTCAGGATCATCTTCTCTATCTTGGTTCAGTGCTATACGATCCAAGTGACTTCCACTACCCAAACTTAAACTTGCAGACATACCAAGAGATACTTCCCCAATACTAGGATTTACACCTCTTTGACTGGCAGTAGTATCTACACTCGCTCCATCTAAAAAAAGGAACAAATTTACTAAATACATTACTTTTTGCCTAACTTATATTTTGACACTCCAATATGAAAAAGTGTAAGTTAAATTTAAACATTTTTAAATTTCATAGAAATATAAAGCAAAATTTTGAAGTGCAGAACCAAAAATATATTAAAAAATGCAATCAACAAAATTATATTAGAACTGCTTACAAAATAGTTTAATTTAAAATTTATTTTAATGTTAATCACTTGATTATAAATGCCTTATATTTAATTATAAAATTATTAGAACAGTGCTTTATTACAACTGTTTATAATACATTTTGGAAATTATTTATTAATTATTGCAATATAGCAGTAAAACACCTGCAAACTAAGAGTGTAAGAGTTATGGATAATAATTGAGCACTAAATAAAAAGTTACAGCATCTCTAAGATTATATGAATAAATAATACACAATAAATATATTAATATAACAGGCAGCTCTTAGAAAAAAATATTTATGCATTAACAAGTTTAAATTTTATGCTACATACTTGAACTTATGACATCTATTAAAAAGTTAATACATACAATATTTTTAACTTTAATAATATTTAAATCAGTATGAAAATGAATTCAATTTATTTCAAATAATCAAAGCATTTTTTTTCAATTTTCTAATTTTACTAACGAAATAAAATTTGTGACACTTTTGATTATAAATGAGTAGTCTATAATTATGTAGTTGTTTTAAAGAAATATTTTTATTTTACAAATTAACTGCAATAATAAATATATAAAATGTTATTTTATAATGTTTACTGATTATGAAAGAACGAATACTTATTACTGAAAATGAAGTAATAAAAAAATGCAAAGTTTTTATTATTATTGTTAATTTCAATAATAGCATTTAAATATAGGCTTAGTTGAAGAGGAAACTGTATAAATACAGGGGTGAAATATTTGTACTTATTTTATAAAAAATCATTGAAATGTGTTCTGATACAGTAATATTCCAACTCTGGATCTGAAAGAAATAATGACAATGCATACAAATTCAGTTTATTTATTTTTAAGTTCAAAGTTTACATTTATGTTTTTAAAAAAAAGCTGTATTTGATGATGAACTTTATTTTTCCTTTGTTATACTCTCTTCAATTTAAGTCATTTCTGAAAGAGTTGCATTCATTCCTTTTCACATTTCAATGTTGATTTGTTACCTGGTTAATGTAATTCAAGTTGTTAAAATTATAGCAATAAATACTTTTAACATTAATTTTATATTTAGAATTTTTAAAAAGAAACTATATAGTAAACTTTCAGTAAAAATACTTTGTATGGTAGATTAAAATGACTTGACCACTGATATTAATTTGAAGAAGTTGAGCTTTGAACTTTATAGACATAATATATATTTTATCAATAACCTGGAAGAAACTGAATTTAAAATGTTTTAACTAGATTTAATTGCAAAACACTATACTATACACAAGAATATTATATTAAGCTAATTTTACTAAATTAATCATGTTTTTTTTTTTTTTTTTATTTTGTTAGTTAATATCTGCCTTGCGAATTATTTACAATCTTTTGAAGCAAGGCATAACTTTACCAATTTATCAACAATTGATTCAATTATAATTTTTTTCAATTTTCTATACAAATAAATGATTTCACAGAATTATTCTCGATTTTATAAATTTTAATATTTATAAAAAATTAAAATATAACAGTAAACATAAAATTAATAAGAATCCATCTTCCAAATACAAAGAAAGACTAATATTTTTTTATACTGATAAATTTATAGAAGAATCAATATTAATTGTATTAATTGATTAATGTAAAAAATTGATAATTGATTTAATGTAAAAATTTTTTAAAAATCTATCAGATAAACAGATTCCCATTTATTCTACAATATTTTGATTACCGTAATTGCCAGCAGATGGATTATTCCCCATTCCAATTTCATTTTCCTCGTCAAATTCAATTCTCACACCAGAAGCTGATGTAGATACACCACAACCACCAGATCGACAAAGTGATACAGGTACCACACCATATACATAAGCAAGTAGAATCGGTACACCAATACCTATAAAAAAATAATAAGGAGACAAATAATATTAATACCAAAATATATTTCAGAAATATTAAGAATTCATTAGTAAAAACTTCTTTTCCTTTTATTATATCTTTTTATGTTTATATTTAATCTCATAGTGCTTTTATTTTCGAAAAAATATATTTAGTTTGATTTTACATGCATAATTTTGAAAAGTAAAAATTTAATTACATAATTTGATTAAACTATTCTAAAAATTGAATATTTGGATTACTTACCTACAGCAATACCAGCTAAAATTGGAGATACAACAACTGAGCCAACAACACCAGCAGTAACAATGAGATTTCTACTATGTTTATTGTGGTTTTGAAATGGTCTAGAATATTTTGCGTGTAACTAAAAAAAAAATCAACAGAATTCAATAATTATACATCAGCCATTTCAATAAAATAAAATTTAACATGTTACATTTCACACTTTTTATATGTTAAAGATACAAAACTTTATTTGTAATTATTTTTTTATATAAATTTATACTTTAATAAGACACAAATTCTTCTACAAAATAAAATGCAACACTGTTTTTATTCAATATTTAATTTTCAAGAGACAACTGAACAGAATATATTATAGTAAATCTCCCATATATAACGAGACGAAAAAAAATTGCAACCTATACTGATACTTACTGACTTATACCGCTAAACAGTCCTGTATAACGCATAAGATAAATTTAACTTTTTTTCACATAGTTTTTGATTTTTTTGTTTAGAAAAACAGAATGCATAAGCGTACAAGTTGTTTTTATATACGAACAGTGAAGCTGGCAGTTTAAAAAAGGAACACTTTATAAAAATAATAATACACACACATTTAAAGAGAAAGATAAGAAAATAATGTTATTCAACTTTTAATAAAAATAGAAATATGCACTTCACTATTTAAGATTCCAAAGTGCCAACAAATAAGTTTCAACGATGCTGTCTTGTTACTATTAATTGTATAGAAATAGTTTCATTTTGAATGTTAGCGTTATTTAAAAATAGTTCATACTCCAGACCATTTTTAGTTGAAAATATGAGGATAGGCAATCATTCAATTTTCTTTAAATTCTCTAAACTGCTCTATTGACAGAAAATTTTTACAAAATGTGCTACAAACATTTTAATTATTTATAACTCTTTATTTATATATTATATACTCAAAGGTTGCTTTGGTCTATTAAAAGTCTGGATTGAGTGTTTTCCCTCCTCATTACTAGAATAAGCGAGAATCAACTCATACTGCCCCCTGAGAGGGGGAGGGCATAAGATAATCATTACTAGAATAAGAACAATTTGCCGATTTGATTAATTTGATTTCATCAAATATCTTTATTGTAGTTAATAAATTAGGTATATCTGTCTTATTCATATAAAAAAAAAAAAAAAATCTATCCACCAATATTTTGTCCAGCAATTACTTGATTTGCATTCATTTCTGATGGAGTTAAGAGATTTTGCCTTCATAACGACATCTGCCCATAACTTTTTTTTTTCCAACCGCTGTAGAGGGTCAAAGACTTCAGTTCTTAAAGAGATATGTTTATTATTTCTATGCAATTTAATATTGAAAACTCTTTTCAAATTTGGAAAAACTTGCATTTGAATTACAATCAGTTTTTTCTAAAATCATTTCATTAAATGTACAAAGTAAATAAAAAGTTTTAAATGTTTGCTTATTATCATTTTGTCCAGTGGTTGAAAAACTGATGTTGCGTTGAAGGCAGACAAACCATTTTAACATTAGGATGATTTAAATTTATAGAATGGTCTGGCACATTATCCATCAGTAACTAAACTTTTAAAACTAATATTTTTTCATTGCTGATTTTTCTACATTTTTTATTACACATGGATTTAATGCACAATTAACATCGGCTTAGTTACATGTTCTTTAGCTTTTTTCTTTTTTCTTCATTTTTTACGATATATGTCCTGCCAGGCATTTTTTTCCAATACAGAATAAATTCATCAATGCTAAGGACTTTTTCTGCTATATAATTGCTCTTCCTCCACAATTTTGGAAAATATTTTAAGAAATCTTTGAGCTGCTTCTTTTATCAACTGATGCATTTTCTCCAACTATTCTCATAAAATATCTTCTTCAATCTGTCCTGACTTTAAATTTGGATTTATGAAATTCATTAGATGAAACGCTCTCAGAATCTTTAAAATGTTGGCTACGCCATGGCTCATGGAAAGGTAGTGAGGAGAGTGACATGCTTGAACTTATGCAAATTTGATAATGTATGTCCAGCATAAAGTGATTTTCTATTATTATGTGAAATTTACCCTCAGTATTGCACAGAAGTCTACTATAATTCAGAGATTGCTTAAAATTTTGCTTTTTAACAAATAAGTCTAAGATTAATAAAAAAATTTCAAAGGAAATTTTAAAAAATTCATTTATTATCTGCTCTTTAATATAAATACAAAAATATTTTTTAAATATAAAATTTGTTTTTTAACGAAATAATAAATTTAATTTATTTATCAAACCAAATTTAATTAATACTTTAATATATTTTACAAAACCTTGTTTCTCATAAAAATTAATTAATAGTGCATACCTTACGACCAACCCAAACAGGAATTCCAATAATAATGGCAGGTACAGCAATTCCAGCAATTAATGCAATTCCAACAGGAGCACCAACAAGCATACCAAGTTGCCACATAATTTTTTTCTTTCGACTCCAAGGTTTTTTACCCCAAAAAGTACAACCAGATGGACTAAAAAAAATTATTTGATTATTTAATTGTAATAATTACACTAAAATGCCATTTATAAGTTTCATCTTAAAAAATAACTTGTATAAATAGGTACAATATTAGGATACCGAAAAAAATTAAACTAATCATTTAACGAAAAATATTTTTTTAGTTAATGAAATCATAAAATTCCAACAGTTAATAATAAAAAAAAATTGTTTTATTTCAATAAAGGCTTGATTAATTTCTAGATTTATAGAAATCAATATGGATGTTTACTTTACTTTTCATGAGGTGTACACATTATTTTTAAAGAGAATATAAAAAATCATTCAGATAAATCAGCAATTAAAATGCAAATCTATATTATCATACAATTTACAAAGAAAAGAACCTATGAGATGCATATGCATACCCAGATTTATATTCAAAGTAATAAACATTTAAACCATCAAAATGCAAGGCTATATTTTACCTTTTCTTCAATTTATAAAAATTAGTTTTTTTTAAAAAATCAAATACATTGATTGCATTCTTTTAGAATCATTTCTTGAAATTTCCAGATATGAAAGGAAATTGCTAGTTCAAAAGTTAGATTAATAGTTCTTAGAATAAGAAAGTATTCATTTAAACAGTTGAGAAGCTCAATGAATAGTTAGCATGAAAGACTAATTCTTCATAAGGGATCAATTTTCACAGCTGTTTTTATGTCAATAAAGAAATGAGGAAATAATGTTAATCAAATACTAAAAGTGGAATTTAAATATGTTATAATGATCCGAAAGGAACTTGTATTACCTATTAACAAATTTAAATTGCGCTCTAAATTTTCTTTTTCCTGTTATTAAGAAAATCAAAAATTCTTTTTAAAAATTCAATAATTATAAAAATGATTCAATAAACTTACAGAATCGAAAATATGAATCCTTTTAACACAAACTTTTAATTACATTTGTTTACAAGAATCATAATGTTTAAGATTCAAAGCTATAATATATGACATTTTGCAAAGCTATTTACTTTGTTTCATGCAATATCATTCATAAATATATTAACAGACTTTTTATGAATATATATTTATAAAGTAAGATTTTATTTTGATACATCCTCAGTTTTGGCTATTTTTATCACTATATTATAATACTATTTAGATAACTCATATTTCTAACTCATATTTTTAATTATTAATGTCAATGAGAAAAATTTAGGAAATGGAAGAAACAGAGGAAAATTACAGAATATTAACTTGAAAAAAATTTAACAAAATCAAAAGTCTTCATTGACAGAAAATGAAGCACATAAGAGGGTCATTTAAAAATTAGGTCATTAAAAAAAAAAAAAAAAATTACAAATAAAAACTACTAAAAATTATAATTAAAGTTACTTCAAAAGATATAAAATAGAACATTTTATAATAAAAAAAGCAAAGGAATTCGATTTTTAAACTTCACAATTTAATGGCCTTTTCACAAAACATACGAAAAGAAAGACAGTAATAACATATAAGTAATAGACATATTTATTTCTTCTATCGGCATATTTATTTTCTTAATTGGCAAATACTAAATCTGCACTAGAAATGACATCAACTATCTTTTTTTTAATGAGCTCAGTAATATAAAGGAAATATAGTAAAGATAAAAAATCTCCAGACAAAAAAAAATTTCAAACAAAAAGAAAGATTTCTTGGTTACTCACAGATGACTCACCTCATCTGTTCATTAGACATAGGTAGTTAGTTCGCTTAATATAAGTAGAAATGAAAAAATTAACAGATAAAGAAGTGGAAATTGAAAGCATATTTAATATTTGTCAATAAAAGCAGCCAAATAATAGTTTATGAATAGGATTATTTATATAAATAAAGAAAATTGTTAACAAAATTAAAAATTTACCTCAGATAATGCAAGTCAGATATCTCTTTCATACATAACCAGCAGAACTCTGTACCACAAACACTACATGTCATGTGATTGCATGAACCATCATCCATTTTTATAATCAAAACTTTACAACATGGACAAGGTTTGATATCATCTCCAGCTATATGGAAGAAAAAAAAAAATTTTTTTGAGAAACTTTACATTAATTTTGAGATATGAAATTAAATTAATCTAATATAGTAAACCTCATTAAGCACATTATGTGAAATAGATAACTTCATCTAGGTTCTAACATCAGTTAAAATTTTAATAGTAATAATTCAGAATTATAAAAATAAATAGTTAAATCAGGGAAATTACAAACAGAAAATTATTTTTAACCGCTGATTTATAATATCAATAAAAATAAAATCTTGAACTCTTAATTATGTGAAAAAAAGAATCTAAAGCTGCTTGTTTTCTTATAATTTTCAATTCATTTGAAACTAATATACTAAATACATTTCATTCATGTAGTCGAAATTTGATTGTTCACATATATATAATTTCTCTCTCTCTCTCTCTCTCTCTCTCTATATATATATATATATATATTGATTGTTCACATATCACATATATTTATATATTTCTATCATATCATCTGTATTTTGAATTAAAAATTCTGTGTAGGAAAACAAATTAAGTAAAGTCTTCAAATGTGCATTATAATTAGATATGGTTTAACAAGGGGAAAAGAAGAAAAAAAAAGACAATATTACATAATGTTGCATTTTTAATTTATTACTTAAAAATGAATATTCAAAACTGCCATTTCTCTAACTTTAGATATTGAATAATCACCATGAAATTATAAAATAATAAAATTTCCAAATCTTTATTGATTAAAAAATACGAAGGCCACTATCGTGAACTATGATTAAATTTTGTAGAATAGAAATGAATTAATGAAAGGATAAAATGGGATATGAAGTACAACAAATAACAAAGGATTTGTGTTATGTGCAAAATAGTTAAAATCTCTAAGTTGGTGAGGTATACTGCTGCTAATTCTGCCTTACTTCTAGTCAGAATTTTATCAAAAGAACTTGATCATTTATCTCACATTAATATTGCACTTGATCATATCAGCATATTCAGCAATTACAGAGATCATTAACAGTTCTTTAAAACCTATTCTATTAATTCCTTTCTATTCTTCAAAATTTAATCATAGTTTACAACAATGGCAAATAACGATTGTATACGGGGGAAGGAAGATGCAAATATTTCTTACAGAAATATTTTAATTCCATTAAGTCAAGGAAAAATAGTATGGAAGAATTTCTTCGTGAACATAACTTTTATTCTTATTAGATTCAAAATAATTAGTCTGGAATTTACAATTTCAAATATCAAATCTTTTAAAAAATTTTTTTAAATGGCTGTAAGATTTTTTTGGTTATTATCAAAACACAAGTAAAAAAGCACCCTTAAATTTCTTTTTAAGTATTTGCATTTATTTGTTTTATCTTAATACAACTTTGTTATTAGTAATAAACAATATTTTGAAATTTTGTTCATTAAAAAATTATGTTTATTAATGTATTACTAATAAATTGAATAAAATATTAAAAATTACTATAATAATTAATGATAAAATTCAAGTAGGTGCAACTAAAATTTTTCTAATTCAGCATGGTCACATGTAAAAAGCTCAAGTACTTCTGGTTTATGGATTTATAGATTGTTGTTATAACAATTATAAATTTCTATTGTGCTGTTTTTATTTAAGTGTAAACTTGCCATTGGAAATGAAAATAATATGAGTCAAATGAATACGACGTACTTTGAACTATAGAGTCCTGGCTAAAGGATACAGATGATGCACGTGGATTTGCATAATGGTGCGCTCTTTGGGCACGTGCTGCATCACAGGTTTGATTTGGATGCCACTCTTGCTTACAGTGATAGCAAAAGAAAGTATTACAACCTGGTCTTTCACATTTCAATTTAGGACAGCCAGCACATCCTCTGGCAATTACAGCGTACCTGAAGTACCAACATATAAACTTACTCAAGTTACTTTTGAACTTAGTAGTAGAAACCATTTTTAATATTTTGATATAATAATTATTAAAGCAATATACAGGCTAAAAGCATATAATAAACATCTTTGACATTAGTACTTTCTTTTAATTTAACTACAAAATTGTAATTCATTTAAATGTTACTTAAGAAGTTTACATTAAATAATAAAAAAGGACCAAATAGCTATTATCATATAGGTAAACACCTAGAAATAAAAGGCTGAAAAATTTTTTAATTTCATAACAAATACTTTATTTTTAATGAAATATTTCAAAAAAATAAAAAGTAAGTATACATAAAGATGAAAGGCTGTTATCTTGAATAATATAAAACACTTCATATAATTATAGCAACAATTCAAAATTTTAGAAAAATATTTATATCTCATTCTTATTCATATAATAAACATAACTGAGAATTCTTTAAAACTATAAAATATGCTCATAAAATATAATGCATAAAAATAACCATAATTAAATATAACATATGTTCCAAAAATTTTTTAAAGATAAAATCAGTAAACTTCACTGTGTTCAATCACTGAAAAATATTTTTTTCTACTAATTTCTTAATTATTGTAAAAAAAATTTCCATCCTATAGATTGAAAGTTTAAATAATTCCACCAAGATTGTTATGAGACAAAATTATTATGGGAATAAAGATTAGATAATTTCTTTAATTTGAATGCACAATAAATTTTATTAATAAATTTTTCTTTTTCTTGTGCTTATAATGATTTACTTTACTTATAAGTTTTGTTTAAAAATATATATTCAACAAATCATATAATTTTCGTACACAATTATAGCAATGATGTATTCAAAAAAATCCTTTTAATATCCTTTCTTAAAGTTTAGTCCCATAAAATAAAAATTGAGACTTTAAATAAATAAATACATTAAAATAAGCATGAAAAAAATGAGTTAATTAAAGTCATAAAGATTTTAAAAGTGAATTACAAATAAGAATACTTGAAGATCTTAGATGTTATTCCTATTCAAAATTGTTTTCACAGATTATTTTTAACTAAAAGGTTGGACTATCAAAAATTGAAGTATTTAATTTAATTTAAAAAAATAACTAATAAGATTTTAACAGTGTGCCAAATAAGAAAAATAATGAATTCAGTGAAAAATTTAGGTCTCTTAAGTATTATAATTTTAGATTAGAAAAATACAATTAGAAAAACATTTGAATGCTGAGAAAATATGTCTGATAATAAATCTCATTATTCAACAATTTCATATTAATAGACATGGATAATATAGAGTTCTAATTTTGTAAGCATATGATTACAAAACACAAATATCCATACATAAAAATAATATTTTGTAATTGATTTTTGTTATATAATAAATATTTATACTACTAACCCACAATCTGGAGCTGGACACCATCTTGCATCGGGTTCTGTAATCAAAACTCTTCTGAGCATAAAAGATTCATATTTTCCAAGAAGAATATCATCATTAATAATCAGACATATATCACTTGGATGAATTGGTTCAGTGCATTCAGGACAAGATATATTTACTCTGCAAGAAATAATTTGTCATAATTTAATTTACTTAAAAAAATACTAGTCAAAAATAAAGAAAATAGCATACATTTTTTTTAACTCACCTACTCTCTGTTATTTCTATTTTTAAGTACTGCTGGAGGCATTGAAAGCAAGCACGATGACTGCAAGATCTTAATTCAGGAAAGCTCTGGCGCGGTAGCTCGAATAGACAGAGCGGGCATTCCAAAAATTCTTTAACTTTTTTCAAACCATCTTGAGATGTCTCTTTACTTTCAATATTAATATTTCTAAAGGATTCGGCACTAGCAGAAGATGGACCAGCTGAAGGAAAACGATTTGTATCTCGAGTATTTTGCTGTTGAGTCTGAAGGAAAAAATAGTTAAAATGAAACATTACAAAAATATATAATTAAAATATGCCAAGAGAAATAAATACAGAAAGAATTTTTTTTCATTAACAGCATGCTTATTATTCATATTTACTGAAATAATAATACATACGTTTTTTTAACCTACAATTCAAATTTAAGTGAATTAAATGATTAATTATGAAATTAGATAAAAAGAAACTACAAAAAATTTTGAAATTGAAGAAATATTCTTACATATTTATGCCATATGATACAATCTACATAATGGAATAATTTTTAATGCGTAAAAACCAAATATTCAAGCAATAAAATTAAAATCATAAAATTAGACAACATGAAGTTAACACAAAATTTCCTTGATTAAGTGTAATTATATGTTATGGCACACTCATGTACACACATGCACACACACACACATTGTTGTAGATACATATAGCATAAAAAAATTTACTAAATCAAAACGAACACATATAATCATTTAATTAAAATATTGGACAATTCTAATTTAAATATTTTGTTTTGGTTTTTAACCAGGAAATAAATTTTTAACATTTTATAATAATTTCTTTATCATAAATAAAAATTTTCAGTTTCTCAAGACCTGCAAAATTTCCAAACAAAAACTGTGAGAAAATTTTCCTTGAGGAAACATTCTAAGAGTATTACTTACATTATTAAAATAACAAGCATACAGGCATTGTTGAATTAAAAAGTTAAATACGAGAAAATGAATGATGAAGAAACGATAGATCTAAGTCAAACTACAATAACAATCTGTTATTATATCATTTTATTTCGTTTATCTTTTAAAAATTACATCAAAATAATTTGTTATACTATATTTTTTCTCCACTTTACATTATATCCAACATATCAATTTATTCAAACATTCCCTTCTTTTTTTTTTTTTTTTTTAATGTTTTTAAATGCGTAACAATAATTAATTTTTTTAATTAATAATTAAATCAAGAGATAATGGTAAAAATCTCATTAAAAAAACACCAAAATCAAAGACTTATTAAACAGTACTGCAAAATATAAGCAAGAAATTACGGAATTATCAAATTAATTCTACAACTTAATTTTATAATAAAAAATTTAAACAAAATATCATAACTTATAGAACATACTAAACTAAATACCACTATAGAAACTCTTTAATAATTGTATATACATAAATAGCTTTGTTATATAAAATTTTCAAATATACTTCAAACTGAATTCCAAACTTTGTGAGCGTTAAATTTTTAATGCTAAGGTTCCTTTCCACCATAATTTGAAACAGTGAAATAACAGAGATGAAAAAATTTTCACATTGTTTCAACAGAAATCACTTTTAAGCCAAGCAAACTCTACTTCCTTATAATGATGCAGATTGTTTACAAAATATGGAATTAATAGGAACAAAACTTGTTTGTTTCCTTTAAAAAATAAGTGAATATATATATATATATATATATATATAAATGAATTGAATTTGAATGCATGAATATAATAAACCATATAAAATAAGCTTGAAATAACCATTCAAGTTATGACTTTTTATAAGAAAAGCATTCATTTTATCTATTGCATTAGAATTCTCATGGTACTAATAAGTTACAAAAATGCTAAAAATGCATTAGAACAAGGTTTTTGCGACATTTAATGTCATTTTTACTTTGAATTTAACTACTTTCTTTGTAGAGAATAGTGAAAACAAACTTGTTGGTGGAATATTTTTATCATTAGTTAATTACTATTAATTATAAATTTATTAAAGAAATTATGAAAGATATTTCAGCAAAATATTAATAACATGATAATAAAATGATAAAAGAATTAATTTAACAGCTTACCTTAAATTACCTTTACTTTAAATTTAACAGCATTTTACAGCTTTAATTATTGTTTATCACTTTAATACTCTTGCAGGTTATACATATAAATTTTATAGATGCATTTAAGATTTTTAATTAAAAATATAATTATGCTGTAAATATAGCTTTTATTTTTCTTTAACTTATTTTTTAAAAATAAAGAATTTGACATATTCTTTGCCCTATAATGTTCTGCATTTTGTAATAATCAAATTAATAAATCTTAATTATAAATAGTAAACTTTTTTTGAATATCAGAATTTAATACTTTTGTTTAAAATAAAATTACTGACAAGCAGATATAAAAGATTTTGATTTCAATAAAAAGTACTTGGAAAATTTTGCTTTTATAATAACTCTTTTACATTTAGCAATTTTTTCAAATTTTCATTAGACATCAATAAATAAAGCTAAGTTTAAGCTCCTCCTCCCAAAAAAAATTTGTCATCTATATTGCTACATGGAATTGTAAGAATTAAAAATAGATTTTAAAAATTCTTCTACATTTAGAAAAATCCTCCACTCTATAAATATGGATACTTTTAAATTTTCTGCCTGAGAATTGTTAAATTTATTCTAATTTATCTGAAGCATTTTTAAATTTGAAATTAAAAGAAGTCATTGAATGGAGACAGCTTTTACGTTTCATTCTATTTTTGCTCATTAGATAATGGTAATCCTTTTAATCCATCAGTTTTGCAAATAAATAAAAAATGCAGATTTTATCTTTCGCATGGATAAATGTAATGTAATATTGTGGAAAGCTTAATAATATAAAGTGGAAAGCTTCAGTTTTAAGACAATGTTCTGTCTGTTTCATAAGAAAAAGACAGAAAAAAATTGGAAGCTTTGAAATATAACAAGATTTAATTGAACCTATTTCTAAAAACAGCTAACAGTGGTAAAATGTATCTTGCCATTCATTGACTTCATGTAACATAGCATAGAGAGTTAAAAGTTGGGCAACTCAAGGATTTTAAACATTTATAATGAAATTTTAACACCAAATATTAATAATATTCACAAATTTTTAATGTTTAAATACTATAACATTTGCAAAGAGTTGAATTTAGCAAGCAAGACTTCGTAAAAAAAAAAAATTGCAAACTATTATGATAAGGTTAAATATTTACCTTAACAGGTATTCCAGCTCCAAATCCAATAGAACTGCTCTCAGAACGCCTATCATTATCAAAATTTGATGAACAGCGTTGACCAGTAGTCCTATGTGTGTATGCAGTTATATTGAATAATCGAGCTAATGAAAAACGGCTTAATCCATGCTTTTTATTTGTGTTAGAACTACTGAAGCTTGAAGATGAACCTGCCATTTTGTTAATATATATAACAACTATTATATTTTACCTGTAAATAAAAAAGATTAAAAACATTCATAAAAACAAAAACAAAATATTGTTTAAAATTAATAAATAGTTGAAAACCAATTTTTTAATAAATTAGTTCGGTCAAATCGCAAAATAGGAGCAATTGGGATTTGGTGACTTTGCGGCACCAAATGATAACCATTTAGTATTGTTTGCAATTCACTTCACTTACAGTTGTAACCCTTTACTTGGCAGACTTTGACAACAAATTCTAACGACCCCGTTCTGCGATTTTTAACATTAGTTCAAATTCTAAAATGTTTGTATACCTTAAAACAAAACCAAAATATGTTAAGAACTACACAGAAAATAATTAATGACCCTAATTATTTAAATGCATTTACAGTGATACAATAAATAATCATAAATCTGATATATAAATAATTAAGAAAATACAATAAAAAATAACCAAACAATACTTTAAACAAAGTAAAAAAAATTAGAAAATTTATAAACTAAAAACTACATGTTTTTATAAAAAGGTTGTGAACTCAAACAAAGAAACAGAATAAGTAAAAGTTTTACACATAAACCCAGAAGAAAAAAAAAAAAAGAAAATTTGGTAAATTATTAGACAAATGTAAATAAAAACTGGTACCCTAGTAAAGCATTACTTTTGCAGTAGTAATGTCATTACTTTACAGTCAAAAGAAAATTACAAAAGTGATATTGAGGTAAAGTTATATAAAAGAAAATAAAACATTTTAAGAAATCAAAGAGAATGAAGAGATAGTTTACTTAAAAGCATAACTATTTGATATTCAATAATTTCTTCCTGTCCATTGCAGAAACGATAAAAAGGAAAACAATGTGATCTACCAAAAGTAAATAGCTATAGCAAAGCATTAGATATTTACCGCAAAATTGGTCATGTTAATAATTTTAGACTGTTATATTTTGACAACACCAAACAGTATGGTTAAAATATTAATATCGCAATTTTTTCTAATTTCAATTCTAACCATTTCTTAAATCATATTTTTTCAAAATAAATATCCTTTGGCATGGTAAACCCCCAATATTTTAATAAACTATAAAAATGCTATAAAAACTATAGTTATGTTAATAACCAAAACCTTGAGGTTTTAAAAATTTCAAATAGAAAATATGATGTAGCATCTTTTCTAAATAAAACATTCTGCACTAGATTATGTGAACAAAAGTTAGGATTGTAGGACACAACAAATGAGGAATCCTATTTTTAGATTGAATAAATGTATTTATAAATAAGAGCAGGCATCAAGTGAATGAAATTAAAAAATGACTGCAATTTTTCAATCTTATATTTTTAAAATAGATTTATAATTTTTTTTTTTTATCTCATAAAAGTGAAATTATGAAATTGTAAAAGAACCTTCTAAATCAGGGGAGGTGTATAATGTTATGTTGGTAAAAATCTTTTTTGTAAGAAAATCACAAACTGTAATTTAAAAGACATTTCAGATACTTTTTGAATAATTATTACAGAATAACTATATATTGACAAAGAATCGCTTTTCATCAAAACTATATAGAGAAAATGTGCATATTTAACATGCAAGTTAAACTCAATACACGAGGCTGAACATTTTTGCGTTTTTAACAAGATACAAAAAATAGCACTTGTAATTATTAAAGGCAGTTAGAAAATTTAAGATAAAATTTAATTAGTGATATATAAAAGCAAATTTTGTTAATATAGCTTTATATGATATAACAATAAATAAAACTTTAAAAAAAAATTATCAAAATATTTTGTACTAAATACCTTGGAATTTAATAAATGTAATGGACAGTTAAAAACTAATAGAAAATCTAACAGATTATATAAGATAAATCACTATAGTAATAAGATCTCTTTATATTATAGTTGTTTTACTGATT
>BPLR01006875.1:0-39865 GCA_021605095.1 Caerostris extrusa
TTTCGATGTATTGCTATTAAGAACCTATCACCCTTCGGTTGTGGGTTAGAATTTCATTGAAAAACAACGTTCTGAATATCTATATCAAGAATAAATGGCGGAATTATTGCACACAAAAATACTAAATGGATTATATTTTTAACGTCATGTCTTTTCGAAGCAGGATTTTCAACGACATTCAATACTAAAACAAGAAAACGCGGATGTCCGAGAAATTTAGAAAGATAAATGACTTTATCATTTATTCGTTGCAATAGTGTCGAAACTATAGAAGTATTACTAAACTGTTGTATCACAGTAAATTTGAGAATTTTTTTTATTGTAATTTTAAATAATTTTTAAATTTTGTTTTAGACAATCAATATAGTATTTTGTCCTTTATAAAAAGTAATGCATTTGAAGGGCCAACATAATTTCACATCCCCGCTATAATGATTGGGCTGCCTGATGACCAATTGGCTAGTGCTCTGGCTCTGGTACCACAATCTTCAGATCCAATCTTGGCAGTGGCATAGATGTTCGTTAGTGATTGAATTTGCCGTAAATTGTAGGTTCCGGTCTAATTAACTCAAAAGTGTGCAAAAATGACCTTAGAGCGACAAACCAAAACCGCGACACGATTGAATTCTTTTCTTACACAGGGGGAGTTATTTTTGCGAGCAGTGTTCCTTTTTCAATGTGTATTCCTTTCAAAATGTGTCTATCGCTGTTTTAAAACACAAATTTCAGAATTTTTATTCTCCGACTTCAAAAAGATTGAGAATCAAGTAGAGCAGTGGTTCTCGAGCTTTTTGAAGTCGCGGGAGCATTATTTAAAATCCCACAAATAATTGTAGGACGCACTAGATGTAAATTTCTGAGGAATATGATATCATAATAAAGTCAAATATTATTAAAAAAAAAAAAAAATGCATTTACAAATAAAAAAATGGAAAATACACTTTAAGTTTATTCGTTTATGAGAAACCTCGACGTGATGTCGAGTGATGGCCTTCTCAAAGTTTGGGCATATATTTGAGGCAAATTCTCATTTCATTCTCAATACATTAAATATTTTCTTTTTTCACTTAATTGTGGTTATTGTAAAAAATCCAACCACATAAATATTTGGTGAAAATTGTAGTAAAATGTTTAAAAGTTTCAAAGAGACAACTTCGTACGTTTAATCATCAATCCACGATCAGTGGATGCAACTGCCAGTTCTTCTGTTAACGTTAATTTAAAATCACTTGAAGTTTCCTTTGAATGAGTTTCTAATTCAATTGTATTGTTCCGTGTTAAGTAAATTGAATAATAAGAATTAAATTTGTCTTTTAATTCTTCTTATATATTCGATCTCTTCTGAATTTTCTTGTTAAAGGTTCAACCATTATTAGAAGTATTTCATTTATATGCAAAACATTACAAATGGAAACATTTCCAAATTAACTATATAACAGCTCTTCTTTTCCAAATCTGTAGTTTTCCTGAGACGCTTCTTTTATCAGTGTATTTTATGGGATAATAATATTTTCTTCTTTTCTTTCCATTCTAATAATACTCAAAATATTGAGCTGCTCAATAAATCGGCCAAATACTGTAACTTAGCAACCACAAATTCCAGGTGGTAACAAAAAAATGTAATTGTTTCAAGTTCAATTGTTCAAAAATGTAAGTTCTTCGTGTGCACGGGAACTTATCTCCTTAACAGCCATCTCACCTCAGTATGTAAAAGCAGTTGTTTGCGTTGTGAAAACCATATCGATACAAAGCTTTTCGAAATGAACGCGATCTGATAGGCATTGTTTTAATAAAGTTTACCGTGTGAACTACTTAATGTAAAAACTTTTCTGAATTCTTCTCTCAGTGTTTTGCCATCATAGTCCTCCTATGAAGAAAGCAATGAGTTACAATAACATTATTTTTTTTTTTACAAAAGATGTAAGGTTTTTAAGCATAGCCTACTGTGAAAGGGGTTCCATGTGTGCGAATGCTTACACACTACTTCCATATTAACTGCCATTTATCAAGATTATTTAAAGTGTTACAGATGTCCTCACTTTGTAGATACATTTAATTCTGATTGCTGATTTTCTAATTGATTTTCATTAATAAAATGAACGAATGCTGTGAATTGTGCCTTGTTGGTAATGTATGTTGACTCATCAACTTGCAATGCAAAATTTGTAGTTAATTACCGCTTACATTTTTTCGATATCGGAAGACATTTTTATAATACGTCTGTTAAGTGTATCGTTAGACAGAAGAAACTGCTTTTTTTTTTTTTTTTCCATTGCTTCTTCATTTTCTAACATTGCCGCGACAGTTTCTCAGCATGTAGGCAAACTCAATGACTCACCTAAAAGTATGAGCTTTTCATATTTTTTTTTTGATATCTGTTCTTAGACTTGATAACCGATTTGAGCTTTATCAGAAAACAGTCATTATACTTTTAAAAAATTTCTCGCCTCTGCTTACTGTTGTTCAAACAATCTCTTGGGGGGAACTACAGATTTTCCCTGTAAATTAGTGTGTAAACTTTTTAAAATGTTGACTCAATTTACTAAGAAGTAATGATTCTTTTGCTATTTCACGTCCCATACTAAATGTAACGGCAAGCGAAAACCAAAGCCTTAAATAATTTTCATTGTATTTGCAAGTAGGCAACAATTTTGCTTTCTTGCTTGGATTTTAACTATCATTAACTTACAGAATCGATTCTTCAGTATCACGTTTCTTTTTGAGAAATAGATTAATTTTATTTGTGTGCATTTATCTGAAAATAAATAATATGCACATAACATCTACTAGAACTTTCGAAATATGCAATGCACGCAACACAAATACTACATCCGCTGCCAAAGCCTCACTGGCAGTATATTCATATGGTCAACTTGGCACCCTAATATTTACAATCGGCGGAGTCTCAGGCTGCAATGAGAAATTTTTTATCATTGAAAATCACTTACTCGCTAGTGATCGTAGTAGTGGCCAACCAACCATGAAAGTTTTTTCGGCAACCTTCTTTTGCCGACTTTTATATGAAATAAAAAAAAAAAAAAAAAGCATCCGGTGAAGTTAGTTTGTTATGAAATAATGAAAAATAAGAAAATGAGTAATTTATTTTTTAATCTGGACATATATTTCTCTGAATACCACCGACAACACCTTTTGAGAGCTACTGATCTAGACCATAAATATATTCGCATTGAAGAAATTAAGAATAAAAATTTTGTTAGTAAAACGAAGCATTTAATCATTATTTTTTATTACGAATTAAATAAAACAACTATAAATGCTAATTGCAAATTTGCTCCTAATTTCATAAATGGTTTTTTTTTTTTTTTATAAATTAGAGAGAATTATTAAACGAGTATTATGTTAAAATATGGTTAGATTTAAATGCATGGTACGATTTAAATTGTAATAATATTGCAATATTTTAAATATAACAATATTGTAATAATTAATAATATTGTAATAATTGAAATTTTGTTTGAAATTCGTAGTTTTATTGTAGTTTATTATCTTTGATAACGTCAAAGAAAGTATTTTTAAAATTTCTATTTAAATTCATATTTTTTTTTTTCTAAATTAAACACCGAAGATATGTTTTTTGTGAATGTGATTATTGATTAATTCGATCTCTAAGTTTGTTTCTTTTAATTTTTTAAAATTTTATGAATACAGTAATATTTTTGGTGATATTTGAGTTATTTACTTAAAAAATATTTATTAGTATATCGCTACTTTCTAAGAATGAGTTATTCAGAAATTTTTATGATATTAAAAATCTTCCGATTTTCAAATCGTCTTCCTTTTAGTAAGGATGGCGAATAACATGCGACAAATATTTTCATAATTTTAATTTGTCTGTCAACATTTAAATTGATTGTGACTGCTGAAGTAAAAAATGTAAATTAGAAAATTAACTATAGATAATTTGCAGTAAATTAAACAAAGTTAAATTTCATCACGTTTGTTAGACATTTGAGCTATTTCACGTTGTTTAAATTTCGATAATTGCACGAGATAACGCTAAAAATCTCAGCTGGAAAGTATTGCCTTGCGGATTCGTAACAGGCGGACGCAACATGGCACTGGAGTATAATTGACTGTAAAACCGTTTCCTTGTACCGCAGTACTTTGCATAGGGACTAAATGGCTGTTTCGACTATCTAAATAAAAGCGTCTTTTTGTGTTTCGTGTTGTTTAATGGAAGAGGGAGAAAGAGCAAACAATCAGTGCTGTTTCCTTTTTCTCTGTCAAATGCATTATCTGGAGTCAAACAAACGTCAATTCCAGATGATGAAATGAATTGTGCGAACGCTTGATGACTTTCGGTCAAGCCCACACGTAACCAAACCTTAGAGATCACGTATTCGTCAGTTATGACCACTAATAACCGTTCCGCAAAAACGAGAGCCAATAGAAATGTCTCTTACAGGCTCTTCATTCATAACGAAAATGCTTAAATATTATACTCATGGGTATTTTTGGTACAGTCAGTTTTTTTTCCAGCGGGTTCTTTGATTTTGAAGAAAAATCGGAGAACTTTGACTTTTAAGTCTTTTTTTTCCCCTCAGGTAATAGAAAACTTTTGAACTTTTTTTTTTGGAAAATGATAATTTTGCAACAACTTCTGTCATATTTAATTAGTATAATTTATTATATGTTTGTTTCACTTCATAAATAAATAAAATTCCGATCTAATTCAATTTTATTTCGTCAGCAATGGTTAGGATAAAAAGATTTCTTGCAAAATTTTTTAATTAGAAAATTAATTTGTCTCTTATGCTCTTATTTGCTATATATCTGAATTCAAACGTACAAAAAAAATCTTCATTTTATTGTTCTAATGGTAAGGTTATATGCTTTCTTACATTAAACTTTTTTGTAATTTTTCACATGTTATGACCTTATATGAATAATTTTATTGCCCATATTCAGAATCGTTGATGTGTATGTTCTGTTCAATAAACGCTAAAATCTCGTGGTTATCTGAACGAGTCCTTTTTATGAATGAATTCCTTGTGGTCAAAGAGCGATTTTAGAAATTAATATTTTAGTCATACTTATCAAATGTCAAGACGTTCCCATTTACAGCTATTTCCGGTATTTATATTCATCAAAAGTGCTATTAACAAGTTCAAGGTTATGTTGTGGTGGTATTTTCTCTAAAACGAAACTGAAAATAACCAATGGAGTTATAAAATATTCTAAAAAGAAGCCTGTTATTAGGTCGCGTATTTTTTTTTTCTTTAAAAAATGGGACAGTTGTTTTTCTGTGGGATAAAAAAAGAAATCAATTTAAGAAACTTTGACAATTTTTTGGTCCATAGACTTTGAACAATGATCAAATAATATATTTTGATTTTGATGTAGACGATCTTAATAAAAATTGTTGTTGAAGGTGAAATGTTTCTGTTTTTTTAAATTTTCAGTTAATTTTGAGGATTCTGTAAAATATTTGATGAAATATAATATTTCTATGATATATATACACGGCTGATTTTCATTGTTATCTTAATATATTCAGAAGTGTTTTGCATATATTTTACACCACCCTATTATTCATAACATAGACCACGAATTTTTGAGAATTATTTTAAAATGTCTCAAAATGGAGACAGAAAATAGCATTTGTTGTCTGTAATTTTGTTAATTTTTAATTTCACAATTTTTAATAAGGAATCGGATTAAAATGTGCAAATATGAGAAATGCACAAAATATAGTCAACAAGAATTCTTACTTAAAATATTGCATTTATATAAAATATTGTATTCTTATTATTGATTTTTTTTTAAAGTTTAATATTTTATTGACGGGAATAATTTTCTTGGAATATCATTTTTAAAGATATTAATGTGTTCTTTTCCTTTAAAATAACTTGATATTATAGAGTGGATATCGATATTGTAAAAAGTTTTCGAATTTGTGAGACATTTAAATAATTCTACAGAAGGTTATAGCATTCTAAATTTATAAGAAATATTATAAAAAGTACTGCTTATTAAAAACGGTTATCGTAGTAATTGAATTAAAAATATTGTAATTCATCATTACGTTTATGCTATTAATTTTTCATAAATATGCATGAAAATTGGAACAACATTCTTAATATTACCGTTTATATTTGTAAATTTAAAATCATTGCTATTATCAAAGAATACTAATTGATTAATACAAAAAGTTGTGAAAAATAATGAAATCAGTATCATAAATTTACATTTCTGTATAAAGCATTCAAGGAATCAACTCCTTGATTTTTGGGATTTCTGTAACATGACCACAAAATGTTAAATTTTGCAACATTTAAGATTATATATCCAAAATTATTATAGAAAGCTTTTACTGCAATTGTGAAGAATTTTCAGTATTCACTTCAAAAATTAATAAATCTTGAAAACTTCAGCGTTCATCTATACAATTATTAATTTGTATTTTTCTAAACAGCATATTAAAAAAAATATTCTAGGAAAGGTTTTTAAATATAACGTATTGTTTATCTGAATCTAGTTATTATAAGAATATAATTTTAATTGACATTTTTCTTCAAAAATTTTGTGAATCCCTTTATATGTAGATAAAAGTTCTTTTCCGTTTTGTATTATTACAACAAACATCTGAATATTGATGAGACGATCAATGCACTTCCAACTCTCGTTAAACAGTCACTTTCATGCTTCGATATAAAATGTGCCAGTTTAACAAATTTTCTGTATGAAAATCGTATTAAACCGCCAATTTCTATAACAAAATTTGAAGATGCAGTTCTAAACAAGAATGTATCGTATTAAATTGATAAAATGTAAAAAAGGTTAATCATATTATCAATTTTTTTAAATTATTCTGATTATTATTGTATACAATAAAGCAAATTAATTTAATTGATAAATTTATATTTACAATTAATTATGCAAATTAGTGTTAGTATTAGCTTACACTAATATTTCTACAAATACTAATAATAGACGTTGCCATCTTTATAAAACGATAATGAAAATTATAATCGGTTGGGCCCGATATACAGGTTATCCATAAAATTTCAAATTTGATTTAGTCATTTAATTTAGTTAAATTCGAATTAAATTTAGAATTTAATTCGAATTTAAATTTCAAGTTTAAGAACAGCAATTTTAAATAAAGAAAATATATAGAATTCCAAACGATTTTCTTGAAAAATCTTATTTTCTCTTTGAAATGAATTTTTTCTGCTTTCACCAAACGATCTTTTAAAATAATATTTCTTCTAAATTATTTTTTTTACTAAATTATTTAATAAATACGCAACTATTTTCTAAATGAATATTTATTAAAAGAACCATTAGAATATTTGATTTATCCTGAAGTTATTAATTGAATTGAAGTTTTTTAAAATTTAATTTAAATCCGAGTTTGAATTTGAAGCCTTGAATTTGTTTTAAATCCTGAAGTTTCAATCTGTTATACAAAGAAAATGGCGATTACTTTGATAAGCTGCATTTTCCCTCCTAAGTCTATAAAAAGAATTAAGAAAGAAAAATTATGTAAGACTAGGGTAAAATCTAAACCTATACTACATCTTTCTTTGACATCCGAATTATCTAGATTTGTAAGAAGACATTTTAAGGACTATATTCCTACCAACTTATAGGGAAAGTAAACGTAAGTACAATAGAAATAGCAATAATATATTTTTATGAATATAGAAATACATTAGACTGTTAAAATAATTTTAAGAGAATAATGGAGAGATTTTCTTCTTGTCTCTGTATATGCCTTCTGTTTGGAATGTACAGCAAAATAATTTTATTTAAATTTTATTAATATACTAGTAATTGGATGGTATTTAATCGTAATGAAATTGAAATTTTGTCATAAAATATTTTGTAAGCTCAAAGCACAGGCGATTTTTTTTATGTGAATTTAAGCTAATATCCTTCTATGATTAAGAGTTCTTTTTGAAGAAGCAGTAATAAAAAATTTTATCTACTGATTCTGAAGTAGATAAATTTAAAAATAAATTCTAATTAATATCAAATTACATTTTCAAATATTTTATAATCTATAATCGCTATAAATTTCATTAATTCTAACGAAGTTATGAAAATCAATATTGCAATAAATTTACCTTGAAATATGTCACATACGTTTTTTTCTTATTATTTTTGTTAAATCTTTTCATGTGAATCTTGTACTGTTTTTTTTTTTTTTTTTTATCTTATTTTAAAACGGACAGCGTGTGTGTGTGTTTAACTGATTATTTTATCACTTAGTATTTTTTTATTTAAATAGATAAAAACTGTTTATTTTGATTTTAAGATATTTTTTCTAACCTTATATAGTAAAGATATGAAAGGTCTCTGATTAAAAAGAAATTATCTAGTGTTTTTAATTACAGAGCACTAAATGCGTAAAAACAGTATTTTTTTTCTTGTGTTAATTTTCAAAAACAACTTAATGTCTTATTTGTTTCATATAAATAATAAAAAAAAAAATCAAGTTCCATTATTTATTTATTTAATAATGCATATTTAAATTTTATGTGGAATTGCATTTCATTTGTCCGTTGATCTGTAAATATTGTAAAGTTCCGTGTGAAAATGACTCCTAGTGTAATTCAGTAATTATATGACGGCCTGATGTCCAATTGGCTAGCTCTTGCCTTTGGTACCATAGGCTTTAGGTTCGAATTCTGGCAGTGGCAGGGATGTTTGTAGTGGTTCAGAATCCACGTTAAACTGTAGGTCCCCATCTAATTAACCCAAAGTGTGCACAAAATGACCATAGAGCGACAAACCAAAACCAAATTAGTAATTATATGAAAATTAGTAACTGTTAAAAACTTTTATCATATATTTATAAGGAATAGAATAAGGTCCATAGAAGATGAATTGATTTAAGAAATGAATTATTTATCTTTCTTATTTGCCAGCGATCTTACTGGTCATCTAATTACTTCCCTCCCAGTATTATTGGGATAAACGACTTAAAATCATTCTATCTTTATAATTACTTGTAAATGGATAGTATTTAAAATCTTTTGTGGCAGTCCTTTGTCAGATTGAAATTTTAATTAGGATTAATTTCTTTTTTCTGTAGAGCCTTCTACTTGATTTAATTTTTTTGTAAAGATATAAATGACTGTGATGCCGTATGGATTTTTATAATCGCTGCATTCTGAAACTTAAAAAATTTATTAGCTTATTTTTTTCAATGTCATATTAATTTTTCTTGGGAGCAAGTTTTGTTTGATTTATGGCGACGAAAATTCAGTGCGAAACGTAAATTAATAAAGCATTAAAATAATATAAAAAGAATTGTCCACACATAATTGTCTAACATATTGTCCCCTATGTATTAATGGCAAAAGATCTCATCATTCATTCGGGGCATACATATTTTTTAAATATTTAAAAACTTGATGAGTTTGTTTTACATAATTTAAAGAATTTTTGAATTTTATCATTGCTATTTGAATTACGTATGGGTTTCCGCAGTGTAAGATTACAATTTAACAAAATATTGCTGTTATACAAAATAAAATATTAATGCTAACATAAGATGAGTTCTTTATTTCATTCTTGATGTGTATATATATATATAATAAACAGTTTTTCAACTGATTGGAAAAAATTGAGCACGTATGTTATTTTCTGATGAGATAAACGATCTTTGAGTCTTGTACCTGATATTGTTAATCAATTATTTTATAACTAAAACTGAATATATGAGTAAACACACTATGTTTGTAGTTATCACTTTATTCTAGAAAATAAAATGCACGAGCATCCTTTTGTAATTATGAAAGTTTTATTACTGTGTATTACTTTCAGTATATTTTGAGCTGGACAAATATTTCAAAAGGTTTATTTTTGAGTTTTTTTAAAAAAAGAAAAGAAAATTCAGTTTTTAAAAATGAATAATGACGTTTTATTAACTTATTCGAATGAAAATTGATATTTTTATTTATCTGTTTATGCTCAGAAAGACTTTACTGCTGCTAATAATTAATGAAGGGGATTTTTAAATAGTCGATATGTTGAATATTATTTGATTGGCTTTGAACTTTTAAATTTTAAGCCTCACTTCATAAGTGATATTTTTCCTTTAATAACATGCTCTTCTTTCCTTTTTTTTTTGGCAAAATTTATTATAATTTGGCATAAATTAATGTAAAAATTCACAACTACTTGTAGATCTAGATTTACTTACAATAACCTCTCATATCGGAACTCAAAATTACTTTAGAAATTCTGAACAATTTAAGAAAATTTAGTTCTGAAGGTTATTCTGTGTTCATGGTTGCTAGCGCAGAAAATAACCCTGATATTAAATGAGGAAATATTCTGAAAAATTAGATTTTTTTAATGCGTATGAAACCTTTCAAGACATTTCTTGATTGATATTTTTATTAACACCTTTCAATGGATTATACCTAATATAATCGTATCTCATTTTTGTATCTTTTCAGAACAGCATGAGTTAACTCGTTGTTAACTAGTATTTTGTGTTATCTTGCATTATTTTAAGGCAAGCACGAGTTGACTCGTGAGATACATATGGCAAAAAGTCATTCTATCGCGATATCATGCATTATTGACTTTATATCTTTCAGTACGTAAAATATTATCAAAGAGCTGCTAAAAGTGACATGGTGATTTCGTAAACTGGTGATGATTCAGAAAATTACAATTAATCCAAATCCGATTTCAATCCAATTATTCGATAATAAAAATAAGTAAGGCGAGATAAAAATTTATTGATGTATATTTACAATTTTATTGGAAAAATAATTCTGCAACTAAACTTTTTATTTTATTTCCAATGACAAGAGAAAGTGACAAACTCTTACGAGATCAAAACAGTGTAAAAACACACAATAAGAGAAAAAAGTCGTTGTCTTGTCAGCAATATTCTAGCGCTCCAATATCGTTTTAGCTTCTAGTCCCAACGCAAGGCCGACCATCATGCTATATGGTGTTCGTCCATGATCTCGTCTTTCCCATAGACCAGGCAATTTGGGCTATCAAAATGCCAATGGGGTGCAGATGGTTCGCCAAACAGTCATGGCACACTGTAAATCTTAATTCCGCGACAGCTTTTTCACGAGGTTTGTCCGATATACTCCTCGAGGAGATAAGAGCCGTGAGCAATGTCTTCCATATAAGTCTCATTTGATTTTTGATATAAAGTTTCATGGAATGAAATGAGTTGCCACTCTTGGTGTTGGACTATCCGTGTGTAAATAAACTGTATTTGAAAAGAAAAAATTTTTTTTTTATTAAAGGTTTATTTGTATTAAAAATAAGATCAATAAATTATTCTTGTTCATTAATTCTAAAATGAAGGCATTTGTCGACTTTTCTAGATGAGCTACTGAGGATATATAACTTAACCATCTCTTGAATTTTTTTTCTTAGAATAATTATTTTATTTTTAAGAAATATACACCACTCTTTTTTACCAGTTGGCTCATGTTATCTTTGGAGAACCTGTTCCTTATACTAAGATAATCTTGATTTAAAGGATTCTAATTATGTGATTTTTAAATTTCCGATAATTTAAATTGCATTCTTAATGTCCTTTTGGTTTTGATCCCAAGATATATTCGGTTTTAAAAGTTAACCGAAAGTCAGTTCCTACATGAAAATGAGATTCATTTTGTCAGCAATTGATGGTAGCTCTTATAATGTTTAAGGAATATGTAGGTTTCATTTTAATTATAATTATCGGAATCGATATTGATATGCTGATATTCTAAAAAAAATATAAGCCTTGACAATAAATTATGTTTAAAAGGCATGTCTGTTTCAACAAGGGTTTGAAATACCATGGCATAAAATGCAAAGATTATATACTTATTACGCTATGTTTTAATGTGTCTTGTGAAAATTTCTCAACCCATCTCTTGAATTTAATTTCGGCAAACATTTTCGAAGAAATTAATGCATAAAATTGAGCAGGAATTAAAAAAAATGATATAGTTGTCATTCAAGTCTGCAGCCTTGTGAAATAAATTGTTTCAGGTTTGACACAAAAATATCGTCTTAATGTCTTAACTATCATGTGGGCGACAAAAAATAAAATTAAAATTAAAAAATGCATCAAAACAAACAAAGTAATAAAATGAAGTTGGGGAAGATTTCATATATTTTTATATTTACTGAAGAAATTGATCTAAATTTTTCCAAGAAATGAAGATCGTACTGCTATATTTGTAATTTATTCAATTCAATTAAATTTTGTGTAAAATATCTGACTGCAACTACTAAATGAGATATAAGATTTCAGGATTTTATTGCATTTGGCAGACAATTACGTACCCTGACAATTTTTATCTAATTTTCTGTAAATTGTAAAATTTTTAATTGATTTTTAACAGATCTACTAGAAGGACCATTTTTTACTGATTTTCGGGCAAAGCAATCGTGGCCAACAATAGTTAAATCGAAAATCGCTTATAATATCCTTAAATGTGTTATTTTTTGCAAATAAAATTTTTAATTATTCCCTCATAATACAATTCATGAGTTGGGATACATTTTTTTGTAATTAAATATTTAATGTACTATTTCATTTCATGTTTGACTTTTTAAAATCCTTAAATCTTTCGGCGCGCGATGCCTTCGTGTCATAAACTTCCTTTATTGACGTTATATATTAGAAAGCTTAATTTTGATTTAGTCCAAAATTCGTGGCAACATTTTGAACAATTAAACATATGTTACTTGGTACTTTTATTAATTAATGCGTAAATTGCCGCTGTAACTCGCTGTGAAAGTTTTATTAATTATTAAGCAATTTTTAAAAAGTATCACGCATTACGTTAGATTTCCTGTTTTTTTAACCTCTCGGCGCCCTTGGACATGTTAAAATTTATTTTTTATAACTATAATTACTATTATTAATAAAATGATCCAAAAATTGTTAATAAATTATTCACCAAAGAATATCTCAACAAGAAAATTACAAATTTTGTGGTTTGGCTGCACTCATAACAATTATTTACTATTCGAAATAAGAAGATAGCTTAAAGTAGTTTTTAGACTGTCAATGTTGGATTACTTGAGCACGTCTTTAATATTTTATAAAATTAATACCATATATAATAAGTTTTAATAATGAATACGGGAATAATAGTAATTTATGCCCCTCATTTCTCTTATAAATTACTATTAACACTCAGCGCCTACAAATGGTTTCATTACAGTGACTAAATTTTTATTATTTTCCTTATTTATAGATTAGTGTTTTGTGTTGATGATAAATTCTTAATTTTAAATCACTAATACGCAAACCTTTTAAGTTATTGGTGATAAATTATTAATTTTGAATATACTTCAGAATAATATGACAATACTTCAGAATAACGCAAATTTTGAAGTAGATAGTTATATATAACGCGAATTTTAAAAGTAATTTGTATGCGTGCGAAAATGTCTTTTATGATTAAAAAACACTCGTGCGACTTTTTAGTTTCCAAAGCAAGAAACGCAAATTCTCATGAATTTTTAGTTCTGATGAGAATTGTTTTCCTTACCTATTCAATTTCTGGTTTTCTTATTGATTTCGGCATCTCCCACTTTAAATATTTACTGTGCATTTCATAAACACTGAAGTACGTGATAATAATATGCGTATGCTTATTTACTCAAGACTTTTTTTATGGCGAAACTGATAGCAGAGAATAGAAAATTATCATTTTATTTTATCCCCCGTTCGACTTTTCTCCGCTTTGTATTTCATCTCGCCACTTTTTTTGGAGGCTCCGATTACAATTGAAAAAGGAGGAAGTAACAACTTCAGCGATTGTGCATTTATCTACATTGTTTACATTTTTTTCTGTTAGGCAATATCGTGTTCTTCTAAGTATCTCTGATACGAATTTTCATGAATATAGTTAGGGGACAAAAAAATGAATTTGACAATGAACAGTTTTAAAAGGGGGTTTGGGGGGAGTTCCGAAATATTATATCTGCAGGAACTGCTTAAATGTAATATTTGTAGTACGCATATTTGTTTAATAAAATATTCAACTTGATAATTATTCACCAGTTAATTATTAATATATTCATTAAAACAAGATTTTATTCGTGTAAGAAAACGCTAAAAATGTTTGAAAATAAACAGTTATTATAGGTTGCGCTATAAAAATGTTAAAATACGAAGATCAGTTAAATGCTTAAAAAATTCGGTAATTTTACACTACTGTTGTGTAATTTTCCAATATTATTGCTATTAATGTAAGGAATATTCGATTGCATGTGCTGATTTTCAAAGTAAGCGATATCGTCTCCTAGGAGGCAGTGCAACCATCAAGGTGTGATGATAGTTTCGGATGCATTGGGGAGAAAGGGGTTGACAATAAAAAAAAAAAGTAATAAAGAAAATAAAATTTGAAAAATATGCGTCTATGATTCATAGACGGCTACCAACAATTTTAGCTGAAAAAGCAGATGTATAACAGCCCATAATTCAGAATTAAACACAAGAGCTTTTAATTACATTACTTTCTTCTTATTTAGTAGAACGTGATTTTAACGCAGATACAAATTTGTTAAAGGAAAAAGAATACCGAATAGAATATATATTTAAGAATACTGTTGGCAGAATGACAGCCAAACTTTAATTGATAACAGTGCATCAGGTTCGTTCTCTTCATAAGAAACGATTTAAATTGTTGTTCGTAATTTTTATTTTCATATTATACTTCGAATTTACTGTGCGTATGATGCGAATGTTACTTGGTTGATTTTAATAAATACTTTTATAATTATTTGTCTTTTTTTGTTTTTAATTACCACGTTTTGACGAAGTAAATTGTTACATATAAAAGAACACAAATTTTTACTGTGTCTTCATATTTGTTCGCATTAAAAAAAAATGATGAAAAGAAGTAAAACAAATAAGTTTGGGAATAGTGGCAGACGAGTATATGGAAATGAGTGTTTTTAGATTGACAATATAAAGATGGTACCCACCATATTTGAGAAATGCACCAAATGAACAGCATTCTATTATACGATTTTGGATGCATAAAGGTGAAAAAATCTATTGAAAGCCATCTTCGATTAAAGCTGCATTAACAGTATAAAGCATGTTGTGCATGTTCGTATCTGCAACAAGACTAAAGATAGGTTTCCACCGGATACTAAAATATATCAAGACATAGTCATCCTTTAATTTTAATTTGTATGAGTCTATTTTATATTATATGACAAATGTTTTTTTGTTATATATATCGTGTCATGTGGAAAACAGCAGGATATGAGGAAGTGACAACAAATAATGCACGATGTGTAGAATAAAGTGTTTAGTAAAGGGTTTTTCATTTACTCAATATGTTATATTTTTAAAATGTTTTCATTTGATAGGCCTTCATATAATGTGCAATTTATTTAAATACTATACCTTATGTTAATACGATTTTTGTATCTCTTATTTTGAAATATTTCATTATGAAATTTTAGAACTATTATCTTTTTTGAAACAATGCGAATGTTTGATAAATAGTTCATTTAATTATCAGCAAACATAAAAATTCGATTAATGAGCTGATAATATTGAAGATCTTTGAATTTCACCATTGGAGAGGTAATTCCCCAAAGTAATTGTAGGTCATATACACCTTTTTGCAATTTGGTGAAGCGCCATTTTGATACGAAAGACCTCTTAAGATATTTCAAACTTTATACTTTGGGATGCATAAATTAATTGCATTTAATTTGTATTAATTATAAGAAATTTTTTTATTGATTATCACTTAAGTTTTTGCGAAACATTGGCTGAAATATTTGTACAGTTTAGTAAAGATTGTGATCATTCTTGATGTTTTAATTTTTACTTTTATCTTAACTGTAAGTTATCGCCAATTTCAGTCCCATTTTGTAATATAAAAGCAATAAAATTGACTTGGAAATTGATAAAGCCTTTAAAAAGAAGTACAGGAAACTAGCTTTGAATTAAAGAGACAGAATGGAAAGCATAGATGTTCAGTACATTTTCTGTAGACAAATAAATTGAAAGGTGTGGATTCATTTGCAGTAGATAATAATGCAATAAATATAACTTTTTCTGTCTTTTCCTCCTTGTTTAGGCATTTTTCTACTATTAAGATGAAACTCTTTACTTAAATAGCGTGTAATGGTGTTTAAACAATAAATAACACAATAAATAAAATAATTCATAAAAAGTTGAGCCAATAATTAACCCCCACTGTTGGGATAATTCTTAGTCAGTTAAGGAATCTAAATTATTAGAATTGAGAATTCGTTTAAGTATTTTATGCAAACACTTACCTGAAAAAGTGCAAACATTACTTTCAATAATTTCAACGTTAATTTCTAGAATTAAAAAAAATTATAAAAGAGTCAGAATTTGATTTTTAAATAGACTCTTTCCAAAATGCTTCACTCCTCACCTCGGCATACTATATTGTTCAAATCAAAAGTGGAGAGTAGAGCGTTTTTGAAGGATTCGGAAGTCAGGACCCGACTCTTTTATGAAAGTAATTTTTATTTCTCCAATATTATAGGAATTATTGCTAAAATTAACTGTTACGGTAACAATTTAATAGTATCCTTCAATAAAGACAACCAGTTGCAAAGGAAGTTACTGCTTTACCAATAAAACCAATCTTGTATCAACATTTGAATTTAGTTATTTTTTCAAAATTGATGATAAAACAGTGTAAAAAAGCAAAAAAAAAAAAAAAAAAAAATCGGTTGAAATCTAGAATACTTACTCCTGAGGAAGTCACCAATCTCGCAACCCGGAATGTTTCACCAATTTTTTTAGGCTTACAGTACTGTAATTAGAGGAATTAGTCATATTGTTTGGAAAAAGAAGTTACTATTTTATTGCTACTTGGATAGTTATTTGTATAATTTTTATTTATAGTAAATAAGAACAGAAATATATATTCTTCTAAATTATTATTCTGATAAATTATGATTATGAGATTATTCTTATAACTTAGTTCGGTCACTAATAGAGAATATAAACTTTTATGAAGTTGCCACTCATGAAAATGCGAAACAAACAAGAACGATTTTTACTTTTTAATAATGAAATATAAGTTATTAAATAATAATTATTTTCTTTTTAATGCTGTTGACATAGTTAAGGTTTTGTGAAAACTGTTATTTGAATTTGGGCATAAAAATGTTACTTTTTTATTTTAAGAACTTTTCACATCGAAAATGCCTCTTAAATGCATTAAATTTTTTTCTGCATTTATGATGTTTCTTTTAATGTTGTTGACACAGCTCAGATTTTGTGGCAACCGTTATTTGAATATGCGCGGAAAAATATAATTTTTTAATTTTTAGAACGTTAGTTAGAACGGACGAAAAAGGCAACTAGAAAATATTTTTTTCTGTGGTGTTTTTCTTCATTCATTTCATATGTATGTCTATGTAAGGACAGGCTTTAGTGAGGCAATAAAAAGATCATTTTCGCCTCAAATAAAGGATATATCAGAATAAAATGTAAGTTATTCTCTGATTTCTTTTTTTTTTTTTTTTTTTTTATTAATATTGTTTTTATCATTTGGCTTCGGTTTCGTAAACATAAAATATTTTTTTTGACATAATAGAAAAAAAAAATTTGGCGTATTAGTGAATAACTATGGCGTAATTTTATCGTAATAGCGATAATTATCGTTGTTAAAATGATACATTTTAATGAGTTAACAAAATTCCGCATAATAATTTGGCGTTAAAAAGATAAAATTTGACGTAAAACCAATTTAGAAATAAAATGTTGGTAAAATAATGAAATATTTTGGCGCTAAAGCTATAACATTTGGCATTAAAGCAAATCATTAAAATTATGCTTTAATAGTGGTAAAATTTTGGCGATAAAGCATGTAATTTGGCGTAAAGGCAATTTATGCATAAATTTTCGGTTACAATAGTAATAAAATTTGGCGTTAAAGCTGATACTTTTGGCGTAAAGGTATTTATAGAATAAAATTTTGGCAGGATAGTGATATTTGGCTCTAAAACAAATGAAAATAAGATTTCTTTAAAAGCCATTTTAATAGAATTTTTGAATATTTTATTATTAAAAATGTCAATCTTTAGTATTCCAATTAGAAACTTTAAAAAAAAAACTTAAGAATTTCTTTAAAATGTTTTTTTAAATCTTGAATCACTTAATTTTCTTTTACAAATTTTCAATTCTTGTTTCATTGGTATATTTTCATATTGCCTAATATTTTAACAGTAATAAATACTTTTTTTCCAGATATAAAATGTTTTTGAAATATTTAATTTATTCGATTATGGGAATCTTGGAAAGAGTTAGAACATTATTTTTAAAAGGAATGTTCTTAAAATAATTTTGCTTGTAGGTCGATCAATCGCAATGGCATAATCATTCCTGATACATATTTATCTAAATTTCTTCGTTTCTAGAACGGGAAAATACATTTTTTTTTTTTCTCTTCTCATTTTCGAATCTTATCATGAGAACGTGTTTAGTGTCTTTGTTCCTAATGGCTCGCATTTCAGACAACTGACTGAGCAGTTAACTTGAGTCGTGCCCCCTCTCTTCCAGCTATTGCACTGTTTATACACGTGATTGCAACTCTTGGTGCAATCCCTGAAAGCAATCATTTTTGTTTTAGGGTCGATAAAGCCGAGGCTCTCTCCGCTTTTGTTTGCTCAGTGTGACAGCTATAGGAGGCATTGTCTTGCAGACTATGAACTTCAAGGTGCACCAATGTCTAGTCACTTCAATGTGTTCCGTTTCAGTAAACAAAACGAACTTCCTTTTGTGTATTCTTTTTTTGGCAAACGGGCAACTGGCTCTGAAGAAATGAGCAAACAAGATCGAGTGCCTCTTCTTTTGTATAGTGTTTCTTTTTTATAAAGTAATTGGGAGGTAATTTATATATATAGAAGATCCCTTTTCTCTGTTGAAAGGCATAGAATATGAAAAAAATCCTAAAAATTGTTAAATAAATTAGAATAGGAACAAGCATTCACGAATTGAATAAATTGAATTTTAATTTGATAAAATATTTTCAATAACTTAACATAAATAACAAATAGTTGACAAAATTGTATTTCATAATATGTTAAAAAAATCAGTTTGGTGAACTATTAACAAAAAACTTTTAAATTATCCGTTAATTTTTAGTTTGCATTTCAGTTTTTTTTCCCCCTTCTACTTAGTAAAACAACAGGGATAACATGACATGAGTAGTATTAAACAAATGCATATAAATATAATCATCATCAGTGGCGCAATAGGCCCACAGTGGGCCAAGGCAATCTGCCTATTGGTAGATTTCGAGACAGGAGATGTTATCTTTTTACGGGGTAGGGTTGTCAGTCCAACGCTCTACGGTCATATTTAGACCGGGACCTATGGTTTAAAGTGGATTCCGAACCACTACAAACATCCATGACACCATCGGGACTCGAACTGGAAACCTGTGGCACTGAGCGCCAGACAAATGTAATAAAAACCCTAATATCTGCTTTTGAATTTCATTGTGTATCATGCATGAGCTTAACGAATTTAAAGATTTACAAAGGGCAAAGTTGTGTTGCTTAGGAAAAAAATATTTTTCTTATTTCAAACTAATATTTCTTATTTGTTTTTTTTATTTATACTTGAATTTTGTTTCGTCTTTTTGAAGAATAGAGTAATCTTAAGATTTGTGGTTAAGTCGAACAATTAACCTTAGTGCTACATTCTTACATTGAGAAAAAGCCATTACACATGCATCCAATGGTTCTTTTTTTAAATATCTTTTAAAGCCTTATTATGGCTTCCATTTTCTATTGATTTAATTTAGTTTCTTTCTGTGGAGTTTTGATTATGCACAGGAGTAATTTTATACGCATAGCATTTTTCTAATTTTTCATATACGTCACCATCATAGAGATATCTTATATATGGGTGGGAATATCTTGTTCGCACTTAATTGATTTTTAGAAAATAAAACGTGTTTATTTTGCAGTAGTATATTCTTTTGGTGTTTATGGGATGTTTTAAAATGACTAATGTCTTGAAACAACAAAAATAGAAAAACAACTTATTTTTGTTGATATTAATGACGAAGTTACGTGTTCTTTTATTGTTTTTATCACATTCATTATCAATGCATTTGCTTATATTTATTTGATATTAGCTAATAGATGTTTTGCAAGTCACGTCGACAAACTGTCATCACTAGTAACGTATATTCTGCAGTGATATTCATAATAGCTGTTTTTATAATGTCAAAAAAATTGTGGGAAATGTTGGAGCTGATTCTCTGTAGTGATATTAATGTATGATTAAATAGAGTATGATTAAAGTGTTATTGTGTGTAAAGTGTATTATGGAGTATGATTAAAGTGCAAAATAATATTAGATTTTCATGGCAAATTTAATTTTTAAATGAGTTTATGAATTTAGCTGTTTGTTTTATTCCAGTTGTATTCTTTATTTCTTTTACTGCTGATTTATTCAACATTGACATGCTACCGTCTAATATCCTCTATTTCTGATCAGTTCGATTGGCGTTAATTAAAAACTAAATTGAAAAGTTATCGAAGTTTCTTTCAGAAATAATTTTTTTTTCTTATTTAAATTTCCTTAGAAAGATATCGGCAATATATTCGTATAAAATAAAAATCCCAAAGTTGACGAGGGAAAGTAATTGATTAGTTTATCGTGTTCTTCAGTGTTTGTTCAATCTGAAAGTAATTCAAACTTCATTCATTTCTTTTGTAAATGAGAAACCACAATTTATTTTGATCAGAAAAAGTTTTCGCAATTTTAGAAAATTCCAAGGATGGGCGTTATACTGCTTTGAAGGTGAATTAGAATTTCTTCTTCACTTTCGAAAGTATACTACCTTTCCGTTTTAATTTTAACAAAATATTTATTTTCATTAAGTCATTTACTTTATGTTGATGTGCCTTAAATAAATATTAAGAGGCCTGATGGTCGTGTGGCAAGCGCTTTTGCCACAGGATTTGGCTTTGAGTCCTGGTTGTGCCATGGACGTTTTGTAATAGTTCGGAAGCTACTATAAACAGTAGGTTCTGGCCCAATATAACTGTTGAACTTTGGTCGTAGGGCTGACAACCCTACTCCATAAAAAAAAAAAGTTAGCGTCACGAAGCCAAGTCAGACTTCTACCTACGGGTGCTCCATAGCAACAGAAGCTGCAACCCCCTTTCCCTCCTTCCATGCGGGTTTTTGGACTTGGTCTATTTGTTGCTGTCTACTAAGTGGGATAAGAAACAACAAATCTGTATTATAAATAGGAATTAAAGTACTTTCTAAATTTATAATGGGACTTAAATTTCTTAGGCCTTTCAGTTGCTGATGTACGGATAAGTGGACAAAATTAAGAAAAATGCGAAAGGTATATTAGAATTGTTTTACAATAAACAGGTTGGAATTTACTTCTGAAAGAAAATTAAGGAGTTGTTGCTCGCAAACCGCTTGAAATCTTCAGAATTCTCGTTCCATCGATTCCATGAAAAATCTTCGTTGACAGGCTGCTTGCCGCTAGCACATATGAAAAAAGGAAGGAATCCCAAACAATGAGCGAGGCATGAGGTCAACGCACAAAGCCAAAGGTTTCGGCGTCTCTAACCTCCAATGACCCACATTATCTCGTTTTATTTTTCCGGCTGAGTGGGACAAGGTTACGGGAATATGTTTCCACTTCATTGCATCCGTCTTTCGGCTTCGAGGACGGATTTGGCACTCGCCAGCTTCCTTCCCTTTTCGGCAAACCTCCGAAAATGATGGGTTTTCAACGAACATTTTCGGGTGTGGTCTACCATTGTTTTCAAACAGATATAGTATTTTTTTTTTTTTTAGTTTCAAACAGTATAACTTTTTTTTTTTTTTTTATTATATTTTGCCTCAATAAAATCGTAAATATTTGTGGGACACAGATTTTCAATAAGGACCTTCAAATTTCGAATTATCCTGTTTTAAAGTATCCATAAGCCATCGTAAGTGTTTCATTAAAACAGGTATATCCTACGTCTGTTTTAATGAAAGAAATTTTTTGTATTCATTGATGTTAATCATTCTAAAGAGCTCTTAACTCTCTCTCAACTGCTACTGTTTCTTTTTATCTTTTGAATCTATAAAGTCGTAAATATTAATTTTTTTGCAGTAAATTTCGTAGGACACCTATTTTCAAGAAAGAACTATCAAATTTCGAATTCTGTTCTTAAATTCTTTTTATTGCAACTTAGTAGGAGAGGCCTAGTTTTACTCAATTTATTTTTTTGGACATTTTCAATAAATGTTATGAGAAATTTCTGTTTTTCTCTTTAGTTAATTATACATTATATAGAAAACATTTTGGGAAGTAATCCTTACGAGGTATTTATTATGAATAAAACTTTTTTAAAACGTACGAAAATGTCAAGTTCTGTGATCATATCATAATTATGATATCTAATTGCTGAACAGAGCCATCCAATTATGTTTTCTTAACTGTCATCAATTCAGCTCAATTAGCACTGTTTCTTTTCATAGCATCATATTTTCCACAACACTACGGTTGTAAATTTCACCAAATGATGTAAAATCATCAATTATTAATTATTTAATTTGCAACAGTTGAACAGTTTTAAAAATTATCAAACATGTAAAGAAAAAAAAATATTTCTTGATATTTTACATCCGTTGTTTGTGTTCCAAAAAATAAAAGATTCATTCATGTATATATATATGCCAATATACTAATTATTGGAAATTGAACTTTTTCTTAATAATGTAGTTGTTTGGCTATAGAAAGTATTTTTTATAATTCAGAATAAGATGGAATAAACACGATGAATGTTGTAGCTGTTAGCAACATGTGCTCAATGTAAACTTTTTAGATCATATATCGTTATTTTTTACTCGTCTTTTTTACGATTACCATCATTCTATATTATGTATAATAATCACCATTCTTAGGCAGATAATTTATTTCAACAGTAATTTTTTTTGTGTACATGCATTATAATATTTTATTCGCCATTGCAAATTTATTAAAAATACGTTCGAATATTTGTTTGTCATTACCACATTTATGGGAGCATCACAAATCTCAAACCAAGACAAAATATTCACCCATAAACAAGATAACAATGTTATATAATATATAATAAACCTATGTGTGTACTAAAAAATGGATCATATTATTGGAAATCAAAAAGGTCAATCTTCATTCTTCCATTGAAAAAGAAGGGCAGAACGTAAATAATTACGGAAATCAACAAATGAAAAGTTAAGATATATTTGAAAGTGAGCATTATTAAAAGTTACAAAAATATTTAAATACAAAGGATGAAGTTTTTAAGTATACAATTGGCAATTTATGGTTAGCTAATTAATAAAAAAATAAGTACTTCGTCTAAAAACTGTCAGATAAGAACTGCAGATTTAATAATGTTCTTTACAATTACGAAAAAGATTTTAATTAACGAAAAATAAATATTCACATTATTGCTCATATTGCTTATTCATTCACAAAATTGGTCCAGAATTTTTAACTTGATTGTAATTTATAATAAAGTATATTAAAATCTTAATTACATTATTATAAGAGTTGTGTTTAATGTTTACTATTTCTTAATTTTTATTTTAAAGTTGACCTTCCAAAAAAGATAGTTGAATTGTATTGTTTATCTGAATGGAAACATTACTTTTTATTGGAGGATTTCAAACTTACTATCTGTTGTAAAAAAAAAAGAAGTCATACTATTTTTTACACAAACAATCGATGGCAATGTCCTCTAATGCAAGGTGAAAGCATTTTCGTTAAGTACTGCTGTACAGCTGTCTCGACCACCTGTGTACACTGCACTCGAAAGGACTTATTCCAGACACCATGTGTTTTGGATTACCCCGGAATGCCGGTAGCAAAGTTGCTCTTTTGTGGTGCAATCCTGACCTACAGCTTTTTTAAGAGCCATTCCAGCGGTCAGCTTTGTAATTATCTTTCTGTTTTTTCGTGAAGTGTTTTTTTAACTAAATTTTTAAGTGTATTAGAAAGTAATTTGAGAAACGAAAATTACATGCATCAAAATCTGAGGTTTCCTCGTTTCCTACAGCTTTAGCAAAGTTTTATGTAATAATAGCTGTGCGTCAAACTTTAGTTTAAACGCTTCATGACATTTGAATCAGTAACTTAAATGGAGAAAAAAAAAGTTGAAGAAACACTATAAAGTTGCACTGCAAGTTCATACGTATAAATTGATAAAATATTTCTAATTCTCATTATATATACCTCACCATATTTGGCAACGACAATCTTTCATAGCAATCTCCTATTTCGTTTGAATTTTTTTTTTTTGCTATTGGTTTATTTTCAAGGATATTTTTTGCCAAATATTCTTCGAAAAAGTGCAAACCATCTACCTAATCTTAAATTCTTGCTCTTTTAATTTTCATTTTAACAAAATTTTCATTTTATGATATCACAGTTTCAATTATAATGTAGTTTGCAGGACACGAATTTAATACTGTTGTTTTTCTATATTCCTGTGCAATTATGTTTTTTTTTTTTTTTTTTATGTTTGGGGTTTATTCATAGAGAAAATGGAAGAGTTGGGTAAAAAGTCAAAGATAGATTGAATACCATGAATATGATTCAATACATGACTATTAGTTTATCTAAGCTATAGATAAATTACGAGCTTTAGTTAAATATATTAGGTCTTTCTTTTCATTCATAAAAGAACAACTTAACCAAGCCTTGCAAAACCTCAGTGGTAGAAAAATGTGCCGAACAAATTCAGCTAGCTAGCGATTTTTGCAAAAATATTAATCTTCCTTTTTTTTTTTTATTAATTTCAATATTTCTAAAATGACCCAGATACTTTTTTATTAGAAAACTTTGTTTAAATAATTTAAGAATTTTGAAATATTAAGATCGCATTAATCTAAAAACCTAACTAAAAAAAAGTTATGAATTTTACGAATTTTAATTTGAAGAAACAACGTTATATACCCCATATGGAAGTGTAAAAAATCTCGGTAAGTGAAAAAATTCTTTTAAAATTTTATACTGGATCACAATTCATATAAATAATTTCATAAGAATTTTCCGATTTATTCCATTTACTTAAAGATTTCATACATTGATTTTGTAAAAGAATGCACAATTTCTATTCCTGATAATAGAATTTTATTTCGAAGGTCAGATTAAACGTTCTTGAATAATTAACAAATATTTAACTAAACGTATTTGTTTAAAATTGCACCACAAGAAATTTTAACAAGGCTGCTTGAAAGTTTGTATTGTGCTTTACCATGTGCATAGTGGTCATGTTTGCTGTCCTGTACAGCGAAACGATTGCCTTTCTATCTAAAATACAAAAATTTTATCACTCTGATGATATTGAATCAAATTGTACTCGTAGTAACTGTACTGTGGTATCATGCTATTTGAAGCTCATTTACGTTGTTCATTTGAAGAAATTTTTTTGTGGTTCTGAAAATCTGATTGGAGATGTTCATTGAAATGTTTCCCACTTGCTACGTTTCTGAGGAAGGAATAAGACTCACCTTAGTCTTAAATTTTTAATCTTATTTGTCTTTAAAGAGAACATTTTATCTTATTCGAATCGTGATTACCAATCTTATCGTTGGAAATAGTGTCGAGTAAAAAGGTATAAATTGCTGCTTTTACGAGAGTTGCTGGTCATTTAGTCTTAATTTCAAAATTATCATGCCCAGAATGTGATATCATCGATTTAACATGGTAAGAACAGTGCTTTTTCATGTAGTTTAAAATCCATTAACGTTCTATATATGTTATTATTTTGACAGTTGTTAATATCTAAGACGTATCATTGATAACAAGTGCTTTATTAATCTGAATATATCTGAAAAGTGTAGCAAAGAATCTGTAAATTATTGAAAGTAAAATATTTTGTTTAAAATAATTCAGTATTTTACTTTTCCTGAACTTATTTTTTGTTCCAATATGAGACTCAGTTAAATGAAAAATAAGCAGCGTGTAGATGAATACTTTAACTTAGTGTTTCTTAAAGTAGCTCTTTTAATTAAGCATACTTAATCTTATTATAATATCTAATGCTATAAAAAAATTTTAAGTAAAATACCATATATTTTATTCATTCTAGATTATGAGAAAGACATTGAATTTGTCAATGTGTAATGCATTGGATTTCCCACTGTTTTGTAACTTATTTTATTACACAGAGCTCTGAAACTCGTTTTTGGATTTGCCTAGAATTGATATTTTAAACTTGAGTATTTATGACTTAACTTTTTATAATATTATTGAGAAATTTATGGAATATTGGAAAGTATTTTTTGCTCAAGTATCTTCATATACTAATTATGAAAATTAAAGCTTCATTCGAAGTTTCTGCATTTCAATATTTTATTATTACATCGATGTTATTCGCAATTATTCTTCAGTAACCCTAAGATATATTTTTAACATGATGGCAGTTGAGCGAAATTTTCTAATATACATGAGCCCATGTTGGGGGAAAAAAAAAATGAAATGTGTAAAAATTAAGTAGTTATTCGAAATTGATAATTTTTAAGAATCTCTATTTAAAACATTGAAAATGTCAAAAATAATCTTCTAAAATATAATCTATATTCTTATTATAATCTATATTCTTCTAATCTTCGTCATTAAAAAACATTCCATGCAAGACATTTTCAAAACTCTTTTGTTTATATAAAGCAATTAGTTTTCACTACGACTAGTTGTTCAACAATAACATTTAAAAACCGAATGTGTATTTGCAATATTTTTACAATGTTGACATAATTGATATTTTTTTTAAGGCAAGCGCTGCACAGACGTTACTCATTTTGCATTACCCATGGGGCGCGTGTAACTTGAAGATAAGCCACGGACGCGAAGTAACAATGCCCCCGCAACGCTCTACGATCCTATTAGACCGGGACCTACTGTTTAAAGTGGATTCGAACCACTACAAACATCCATGCCACCGCCGGGACCTCGAGCGCCAGAGCCCTAGCCACTCGACCATTCAGGCCCCATAATTAATAATCTATGCAAACTATTTTATCTTGTATGTAGCGCACAAAAAAGGGGAAAAAATGGTTCGCTTGGTTCAAGCAAAAATTAATACATGGACAGAATACGTTTTTTTTTTCAATAATTGCAAATTTTTAAGAAAAGAAAAATTATCCATTAATTTTATCTTTAGAAAAAAAAAAAATTCAGTGTAATACTCCGAATGAATTTCTCTAGCAGTTCTGGCATACTTATAATAATTTATTTCGATTTTTCCTTAAGCAGGCGTTAAAAGATATCTCTTATATAATCATTCATGATGCTTTTACTTAAATTTATTCTAAAAACGTAAATGGCAATACTGGAATAAGTGTTTTTTCGCTTAAATTATGTGAAACCATTTCTCTTTTGTGGAAATCTTCTTAGAGTGTTTTTTATTCTATAGTTTATATTTCAAGGTAGAATGTTTTTAAATCGTTATTTATAGTTAACTATATTTTATATTATTATTTTGTAAATTCTTTAAACTGTGTGAATTAAAAATTAGTTTTTAAAACTGATACTAATCTGAATAATATATTTTACTGAAATGTTATATATCTGCACCACTATCGTTACAAACCGCAGAAAACGATTTTAAAATATCCTTATAAGGTTGCTAAGACTCTCGTGGCAATACATAATTTCATCAGAAAAGAAATTCATGTATGTGCTCACGTTGGATTTTATTGGATTAGATTGAATTGAATACGAAATCTTTCAAAATAACATCCATTTCCGTTTTTATTTCTGAACACAATGTTGTAAGTATCAACTGTTTGAAGACATTTTTGGAAGTGATTTAAAAAAAAAAAATATAATTCTTTTTAAAATTTTGTTATTTAATGAATTATTTAAGAATTTATAAATTCTGCCTTGCCTTCTTAGATTCGTAGTTTAATTTGTTTACTAATTCATCCTAGTTCTGTTTCGATTTTTCTAAACATATCCAATTTGATATACACAATCCTGTATTCCTCAATTAAATATTTTCTGTTTTGCTTTTTGAATATCATTTTTTTTATTATCACTTTGATTCTTATAATTGCATATTTTAAAACTAAAGTGTAAAATAGCCAAATATATAAAAAAAAATAAAGTCTAAAATTTAAATATATATGAAATACATTTAATTCTAAATTACTTATATTGATAATCGTATTTAAATGACGAACAAAATTCTTTCGGGAAACTGCTAATAGTTTAAAATGCTGATTAAAACTTGAATAAAAAAGCATCGCTTAATATTTATCATTTCATATTCAATTCACTGTACATAAGTTTTCATGAGCCCTAATTAATGACTGAATTAATTGTCAAACATTTATAAAAAACTCATTTTTGTTAGTATTGTGTTTCAATTTTTTGTATTGGGAGGGTGGAAGTATACAAGTTTTCTCTTGTATAATTTGTATTTTTCAAAAATGTAAGATTTCTTAAATTCTAATTCATCAACAAAGTTAGTCATCAAGTTCGCGTTTCTCCTGGGTTAATAGCTTCATCATGAATTTGCTTTCTTAATTGATCTTGTTATGAAAATAATTAAAAGTACTCAGATCTGAGATTCTAACTTTTGCTCTTGCAACATGTACCACTTCAAGCCCCCCCATTCTTTTTTTTTATATATAACTTATTTATGGAACAGATCCTTTACTTTCGACAAGGGTATTAACAATTTTTTTTGTAGTTAGTCAGACTCCTCCTGTATTTGTGGGATTTGGTAATGAGAAATCTCAGTGTTTAAGTTTACAGACTTCAGAGTTTAGTGAGAAATCGGTAACGAATATTTTTCTGGAGTCGTCTTTACATTTTAGTTCTGTTGTACTTAGCTTTTATTTCATTTCAGAAGGAAATTGGGAACTAAGCTGTTAAGTATCTTAAGTTTAGTATGTAGTCCAAATTGTGGGGATTTATTTTTTCAATTTCTGAAAGTCTTTCTAGAGCATATACAGTTCTTTCACCAGCTTTATTTACGAAAATAACTTCAGAAGGGCGTATTTCTTTCGTTTTCTAATGGTTTAAATAAAGGATGCATGGATTATATCCCACAAAAACTTTTCTCGTGGTCGTCTTATCGGATGCCCCTTTTGCTTTAAAATATAACTAGTGATTTATTTTCTTTTTTTTTTTGATGGAATATTATAACAGCAAACATGATCCAGATTTAGTTACATAATAAAAAAATTTAGTTCTGTATTTTTGCGTTTTATTGTAAGCAGGGAAGATCCAATTCTGTATCACTAACATGCGAGTTTCGATGTAGGATTCTCATCTACAAGTTTAATCCTTACGATATTTATTACCAAACATGTTCTGTTTTAAAATTACATTAACCAAAAAAACATGTCTGTTGCTAGATAATGCATTAAAACAGCGCAAGTCTATTTGGATCAACATTTGTATTTATAAACAGAAATTGTTAGAGATGAATTTATGAATTGACGTTGTTAGATTTTCCCCAATCTATCTCACATTGTAATGGAACATATTCTTCATATAACTAAAAAATTAATAGCATCACATAATAAAAAAAAAGCAAATGAATTTAATGCGTAGTATTACATTAATTTATTATTTTAATGCTTGATTTTTATTTTGTAGTAATTAAGCACAAAAGTGATTGGAAAATATTTTATTCGTCGATTTTTTTAAATAGATATTCATGTATAAAAATGTTTGTTCACAAATGTTGATCCAAACAAGATTCCGTATGTTTAACGCATTATGTAGCAAAAACTACATCTAGTTTATGTAGTGCAATTTTAAAATAAAACACGTTTAGGGCAATAAATATCGTAGAAATAAAATAAAGGAAGAATAATAAAAAGTATGAATCCTACATACTAGCACGTTACTGGAAAATGTTTTGATTTTCCAATTTTTTTTTGAGATAATTAAGAAACTTTGAATAAAATAATTTTCTAAAATTTAAATGCTTAATTTTCATTAAACTTGGATCATGTTTCCTACTTTTATCTTTCATTAAAATCAGAAATATTTTCAAACCAATTATATTTTCAAAGTATATAAGATGCTACATTAGATGTACATATAAAGATGCTCATCCTGGTTTAAACCAGGATGATGTAATTTGATGTCGTACTGTAACATCAACTTTCATCTGAATTAAAGCGGCCTGATAGCCAATTACAGCTAGCCACTCTGGCCTTTGGTACTATTTGCTTTAGGTTCCGAATCCTGGATGTTTGTGAGTGGTTCGGAATCCGCCTTAAATTATAGGTCCCGGAATCCACGTTAACTATAATTAGCCCAAAGTGTGCAAAAATTGACCGTAGAGTGACAAACCAAACCAAATCATCTGAATTAAAAATTGAATATGATTCAAATGTAGTTTTTGAATACTCTGATTTTTAAAAATCTAAATTCTGTTTTTCTCTGGTTTTGTATAAATATATTTGTATTAGCTTAATCGTATTTCCGCTGCATGAAATCCTTTTTATGTAACCTGTTTTTCCACCTTTCAAAATAACGCCCCTCGCAACTCGTGCATGACAGTGAAATACTCGTATCAAAACTAAAATTCAGAAATTTCTGAGTGCAATTTTAGTTTCCATAATTCATGAGCAAAAAAGCTTTTTTTTTCATTTCATTGCTTGAAAAGCTTTTTTTTTTTTTTTTTTTCATTGTTCTTACAAAAAAAGAGTTCAAAAAAAAAAAAAGTTCGAGTTTAACCTTTAACACATTCCCATTTGTGTGTTTTAGTTACGAAGAGATTTTACAGGAAATCTAATCTCTTTTTCTATTTTAGCCATCTGAACTAATACAGTAGCTTTTCGTACTAACTTCAAACTAGATTGGCTACCTGTTAGTTTATCTTAATAATTAACTACCTGTTCTATCTTTACCTGGAAAAAACCCAAGTAATTCTTAAAGTTGGTGCACTGATTATTAAGTGATACAAATTAGCATCCCATATTAATTAGTATTTAGCGATACAAATTAAGCGGTAGAATGTGTGTTCACATATTCGCAGAATTACCAACCACAACGGAAAAAATTTTTAAAAAAAAACTAATTTATTTACTGTATCTTTTTTAATTTTTTGGCTTTTTTTTTTTAAATTTTGCATAATTAAATTGTTTTTGTCGATTTCTTTAGAAGAATAACTCAAAAAATAGACAATTTTCATTTTTTTTAATTATTTGAATAAGTTTTTTTTTTTATGTGCCCAAGCTAAAATGTAATGTCACTATTACGTTTTCCGTTTATCTGAAATCTTTATGGTGTGTATAATTATATGTAGTTAGCCCCACAAGTCATTCTATAGATAGATAAGTTAAGTTATTGATATGTATTCTAAACTTATCTATCCGTATGTTAAAAATATTTCTCAGTTTGTTTGCTTTTTATGTCATTTCAAAATATTGTGCAGAATTATATAGTTGAAAAATTTGCGATGTTATTCTGATAGTAAATCTAATCTTTAGTAAGTAATTTCAGCACTGATATTCGTAGCATTAAGTCCAAAATTATCTCTAAATTAATCTTATTTTAATGAGAACTTTCTTAATTGAAAAAATGCTTTTCCTAGTAGTATTATAAATTATAACTACAGTTGCTAATGTGCGTTATTTCTAGTTTGAATGTTAGTGGCGTATGTTTGCCACTTACCACATTAAGCAGTGGAGGCCTGATGGTAATTAACTAGTGACCTGGCCTTTGGTACCACAGGCTTCAGATTCGAATCCTGGCGGTGACATGGATGTCTGTTAGTGGTTTGGAATCCACATTAAACTGTAGGTCCCGATCTAATTAGTCTAATGTGCACAAAACGACCGTAGAGTGACAAACCAAACCATCAATCACTGACAAGCATCAGAAATTACTGAAAATTATCTATTTAAAAATGTCATTTGAGGTTGGCATCTGTTTATTAGTGATTTTCAATTTTTCCATGAATATCTAATTTTGAATCTTTATGGTAATAACAAATGTCGCTAATTTTTAGATATTAATTATTGTTTCGACATATCCACACCCCATGTGATCAATGTAAATAAATATTGTAAGAGATAAATTGCTTACTTTAAATGTACTCTTTTATACCAATCGGTTTAAATACTTTTAAAATGTATTATACCAATATTATAACTAATAAAGGTCTCAAAGGTTTAAATGAGTGCCAAATAAGCGAATTAAAGTTAACCAAAAATTACTTTTACTTGAGTATCATCATTTAAATTATTGCGCACAAATTTAGAAATAAAATTGATTATGGTTATACTGTTGCATCAATGAAAATGGATCAACTCATTCATTAGGCGGTTTTTGATGAAATAATTAAAATTTGGGATTTAATATGCATATGCTGAAATATTTAAGTTTAAGGAGAAATGATAGAAGAGATCTTTCTGTGCATCCAAAAAAACTTAGCAATGCATATTGTATCTCAAAATTGCTGCAATCAATATTAGATTTTGCGCTTTCTCTTTTGATGTAAATAGTGCAATTCGAAAAGTAAACTGGCCACTTTCCTGGAAAATTGTTCCTTCCTTTCATTTTCATTCCTCATGCCATATTGGCGTGGTGCAATCTCTCAGCAATTCATTCTTCTCTCTAAAATGGCACAAGGAACGGGCGTTGATCTATGCATACTTGTGAAGGTTCGCGACAAGAAATCTGCACTTCCTCATTGCCTTATGAGAGCAACAAACCTTCGCAGAGATTTCGCTTCTTTTGTGAAGAATTTCAAAGAAAAAAGTTTTCTTTGCAAAAAACATGCCTTTTGCGCATCTGTGTAGATTTCCGTTTCTTAAGCTTTGAATTTTCATTATAGATTTAGACCCATCTTTATTTAGTTAGTTCAAAGTTCTATTAAATCAATGGTTCTCAATTTTTTTTTTTTTAAAGATTCCTAGCAAAGTGGTTTTTGAAAAAAATTTGAAAACTCTTGAAAAACTCTTAAAAATTGAAAACTCTTAAAAACTCTCTCTCTGAACTCTTAAAAATTAAATTAACTACAATTAACACATAGGAAACTGTTTAAAAAATAATGCTTAACGTAAAAACAGCAATTAAAAAACAACCTTAGCAATCTGATTAATTGTTAAACTGACGACGCTTCAGATATCAAATTAATAAATTAAAGATTAAATAGGCTTATTATTTAAGGTAATAGGACATCCAAATATAACCCGAATTATTTAGCGTTTTTTTTTAATATATAAAAAAATAAATAAAACGTGATCTGACTATAATCTTGCGGCCTGATGGCCAATTGGCTAGCGCTCTGGCCTTTGGTACCACAGGCTTCAGGTTCGAATCCTGGCGGATGCATGGATGTTTGTGAGTGGTTCGGAATCCACGTTAAACTTTTTAGGTCCTGGGCTAATTAGTCCAAAGTGTGCAAAAAAAACCGACCGCAGAGCGACGAACTAAACTGGCTATAATCGTTCAAAACCCAACATTTCAACTAGTACACTTTTCGCGGTCCATTAGAGAATCGAGTATAGGTCGGCATGGATGGTTGCGAGTGGTTCGGAATCCACGTTAAACGTCCTGGCGGTGGAATGGATGTTTTTGAGTTGTTCGGAATCCCACGTTAAAACGTCCTGGCGGTGGAATGGATGTTTTTGAGTTGTTCGGAATCCACGTTTAAATTGTCGGTCCCGGTCTAATGAGCTCAAAGTGCAAAAAATGACCGCAGAGCGCAAACTAAACTGGCTATAATCATACAAAACCTAACATTTTAACTAATAATCTTTTTCGCGGTCCTTTAGAGAACCGGGTACCAGAGTTTGAGAAACTAAAAAAATGCAATTAAATAACAATTAATACATTCATTGATATTGCTTTTGTTAATTGTTCTTTCAAATAATGGGAGGAAAAAAAAACGGAAGTGATTTCTCTTTAAATACGTTTTATTTTACATCGATTTACTGTACAATATAAAAGTAGAAAATTATCTAGAATTTTCTTTGAACTCGTGACTGTAAAAGCATTAATTATTTATTTTATTGTACATGAAGGTTCTTCAAGAGTCATTTATCTCAACTAATTACGGAACTATATCAAAAATAAATACTTGAAAGCCTATCATGTTATTGACGTTAAATCAGCTTCTATAACGCCTGTATACAGTCCCTAACGTCATTGGTTTTAAGTACATGTATAAAATGGAAAAAAAAATCTATTGTTTTGGTGTTAAGTAATAATGAAATAAGTGAAATAAGTGATATTTTTTTTACTCCTGTAAGATAAAAAATTTGAATACAAGATTAGGAAAGTGATGTCATTAACAACCAATAAAAACTACCCCATAACAATCAATGAATTTTTTTGTTTATTTTTTTTACTATTGAACATCATGCCGACTACAGCTGATTTTTTTTTCTCTTTAAAACAAGAGATAACGATGTACAAACAATGATTAAAAACTACCGAGAATAACTGGTATGCATTATATATATATGCATAAAATACCTTTACATAATATTTTTAAATAAAAAAAATTCATATCCTACATAAATATTTTTGTGCGTATGGATGCATTTCAGAAATCTGATATCTATACCAAATAACTACGACCTCAGCTAATCATTATTAAATTCATGTCTCGTTTAATGTTTATCTAATCGATATTTCTAGAATGGTGGAGTAAGATAAAGTTATCAAAATATTAGCAGAGGTATTTATATTATAATCACTATTAAACTAATTATGATATGGATAGATGTGAAAATAGAATTGTATCGAAGATAACGATAAAATGAATTATGGAAATTTTTTTCACGTTTTTATCTATTTAATAATAACTGCAAAGAATTTAACATGCCATATTTTCATGGATGGCATATGTTAGCTTTTTTCGTGTTACTTTTTTTTATCGTTTAACCACATGATGCCTTGCGTGCATTGAATTAAAATATCATTTAATGAATAAGACCTAATATTAAAAACAATCTTTAATTTTCCTTTGCTTCAAATATTTTGTTCCAATTATGCGTTCACGTGATTCATATAAAATTCTATGTGCTTACCGTACAATGGCAATATTAGGCACAAAATAATTATATGTAAGTAATCTTCGACCTACGACAAGCTTCCATGTCAAGGACTTTTTAATTTGCCATCTATTTATTGGTTTGTAATCCAGTATTTTACTCATTTAAATTCTTTTCCTAATTAACAAAGAACATTAACATTATTTCTTTTCATTTAAATTGATGTGTAATATCATTCGTTTCAATGACACGACTTTCCTCATTTTTTCCATAACTTTTTCTTTTGGAAAAGTGAATTTCTTCCATATTAGTTATATCGATTTTCTAATTTCTTCAATTTTAAATCAGTAGGAAAAAAAAAAATTATGACGGTCAAAAATTAATAAAAAGTGGTTTAGAACTAGTCCGAATCTTCGTAAATTGAAGTTTTCTTTTCTTTTTTTCTCATTCTACTTGGCAGTGCACATCTAGACCAAGTCCAAGAACCCATATAGTCTCATGGAAAGAGGGGAGCAGGTCCTATTGTGATAGAGCACCTGTATGTAGAAGTTTGACTTGATTCCGTGACGCTGAAGAAGGGTAGTGCTTCCCGGGGGACTTTAGGTTGAACTTCCGCATTTGCATATCGTATGGGAGAAAAGCCGGGAAACTCCCACTAGGTAGTCCGACTCACGAGGCCAGATGCCGAACAAAACAAACATTATGGGGTCTCATCATTTTTTGTAAGTGTCTACAACAAAGCCGCCAGAAGATTGAACCTCAGCCCTAATGGCGTTTGTTGCCATTTCGCCACGAGTTGGACAGGCTATCTGTCAATAGCAGAAAAAGGTCCAGATAAGACTTAATGAATGATTCAAGTAAATTAAAATAAATAATATAATTATGTAACATGTAATAAATAACTAAAGGAAAATCAGAATAATCCAGCCTACAAATTTAGCTAAACAGAAAGAGGTATAAGATATAACAAAATGTCACTAATTACATAACATGTTAAGAAAAGTGGAATTGAAATTTTCCTTAGATGAATGTTTTTTTAGAGTATTTTTTAGCTAAGAATGATTAATACTTTTTTTCCCCTTACAAATAATGAATACATATTTAATATTTAATTATGTGTATATAAATTATCTTAACATAGTAGTATTTCATTGCTTTCATATACCATTATAATTGTTTTATTAAATGCTTAATAAGAGGACATCGTACACTTAAACGTTAACATCTTCAGTGACGAATTGTTTTTAAATAAATTATTTTTATTGTTATTATTTTATTTTATTGACAATGTTTAAAAAATTTTCTGGTAAATGTTCTCCGATACATTTTAAGCTGTTTTTCGCTTGGGATAATTTTAATTTTGTGGTAACAAACATACACACACGTGTCAATGTCCCTGAAAAGATTAATACTTAAAATCTTTCATACTTTTAAATAAAAATCTGAATGCGTTATAAAATTTTCCTTTTTATCCCTTTTAGCGCTTAATCATAAATTTTACCGATTAACTCTCAGTGACGTTCATGAGATGAGTTTTATTTTTACAAGAATTTATGCTTAACCGTTCCTTTACGGTACTGTGATAAAAATAATCACAAAACAGGGATGAACTTTTTTTTTTTTTTTTTGCGATTCGAGATCATTCACGGAACAAGCACCTGTGGCTTTTTTTTGGGTTTTCCCCCTATTTATGAAAATACCTGCTGAATTTATCATTCCCTTTCCTCCCAATAAGTCACCACGCTGTCTGTTGGGTGCGTCCGAGATGAAAGGGCGGCCCGTGCGTAGGTAGGACAACAGAGTCTTTCATTTTTGGTTAACTTTCCCGTGCAGTTGGAGATATTTAACCCACACTTGGGAGACCTTGGCAAGTGGTTCAACCCCGCTTTGTTTATTCTGTTCTCCAACGGTGCCCATGTTTTGGCTGTCGACTTTTTGTTTGTCGTTTGTTTCACATATCTGAGACGTCGCGAGGTGGGAGTAACGTGTGTGGTCCGGTCTCATCCAGAAGAGACTATAATCTTTTTATCCTATTTTTATTGTTTTTATCTCTGGTATAGGTTCCGTTTTAGTCAACAACATCATCGTAAATCAGATAAAAATGAATTTATCTGCTTGACACCCAACTTTGAAAGATCGGGGTTGGTAGTAATATTGAGATATTTCGCGAAGGACACTTTCTGAAACAAATTAAGCTATTGACGGCTTCCAAACATTTTTAGCTGACATTTTTATCTGTATTACACAGGGTTTTGCCGTTGAAGGACTGAAAGATATAAAAATAACTTTTACAAATATAAGTTGCTTTTTAAAATGTTTTATTATTTTGTTTGGAAGTATAATTAATGGACGGGCAATTAGATTGTGAATGATGCTATCATAATAGATATACCGACATTAAAAATGTCGGTGGTTTTTGAGTTTGAGCAATTTGTTGTTCAATGGATTAGAAAAAATGAATTTTATTTGTTGCTGGAAACCATGCGTTGCTATTTTAATCTCTACTTATCTATACTTTGCTATTTAATGTTGTATACCTACAAAAAAGAAAATAAAAATTGAAAGCAAGTTATGACTTTTCAGTAGAGCCACCCTTTATTTAAAAAACCTCTAATTTATTTTTTTTTGAACAAATTGTTGTAAAAAGAGAATTGGAATCAAAGTTTCTGTATTATATATTTTTGAAAGGGCTTATATTAAGCTTTCTCGAATCAATCATAAACTCTTCAGCTAGATATATTTGAAAGTATCAATATAACAATATCTACAAATTTAGAAAGCAAAATAAAATAAAATTTGTGATGAATATTGAATTATAGTAGATCCAGATTGTTAGTATTTCAGTTATCGGAACATCTAACTTTAACGTCTAAATGTTCTTGTTGATCAGATTTTAAAGTATACATACTTTTGAAGATTTATTTCACAGTTGAAATTTTTGTCGTCTGGATATGAATAGCAATTATTAAATTCTATAAACAATTTTTAACTTATTTCCATTAATTTTAATGTACTAAAAACTCTTAATGGCAAATTCTAAAATTATTAATAAAATAATTTGCTTTATTATTCGATGCATGTGTTATTTCACTCATTCTTATTTACCTGAAAGCATTTGCGGTATGATTTAAACAGTATTTTGAAAGCAGAATAATAGTTTAGATTTTTCTCTCCCCCTGTAGAAAAAATAAATGTAAATTTTGTTATGATTATCTGTATCTGTTATTCCGTTCCTGTGATTTTTGCTTCTCTGTACAGAATTTTCACTTTGTTTTAGTTGGTTTCCACTAATCATCAGATCATTATTATCGACAAAAATATTTGAAAATGTCCGCCTCCGTTTTTGATTTGCACTTTGGGTGGGTTTTTGACTAGGTTTCTACTAGTTCGATTATGATGCTTTAAAATCTGTTGTAAAGTTGACGAACTTGAAATTCAATGTCCCTGATAAAAGACATACTGTGAAAAAAAATAAATAAATGAGAATTGGAGGTTTTATGCACAAATATCTTTAAAAAATTAATCGGGCAATTAAATAACACTTCAATAACAATAAAGAGGTGTACAAAGCATCTCGTAATGATAGTCAGTTTGCTTGGTGGAAGTTTTTCAGGTTTCATTCCATACGAACCGTAAAAATGAGTGGCAGTTAATTTTAAAAGTCCTCTCTGAAGACATTGCTTTTCCATCAACACTCGTCGGTGATCTGTTCGTGGTAAACATAAGGCCACCGTGTCCCATTCTCACTTTTTAATTGGTAGAGGCTGCAAAGTCATAGGTACGGGGTGGGGTGTGGAGGAAAGAAAATGTGTTGTCATGCTTGTTTCGTCTTATATAAATCCTTCATATCTTATTTTTCATTATTAAATTCAAATGTATTTTTTTCTAAAAAGGAGAAATCAATAATTGATAACGGATTTAGCATCAACAGAGAAAGGCATTTAAAATCACTGAGGGCGATTCGCATTTGCTTACACGGCAGGTAAAGAAAAGAAAAATATTCATGCAACCAGCATGATGTCAGTGAAGCGTGTTAAATATCCCTAATTTGGCGGACGTGTATCGCACCCTTAATCTCTTTTCCTCTAAATATCGCCAACTCTTTGACCAATGACATTAGCATAAGGTTAAATGTCGGACATTAAAAAGATAAACGATCGTGGGTCAGCTCTGCGAATTGTAAGAGAAGAAAAGGAATATTTAGTAAAGAATTTATTGGCAGTTGAAAAAAATTTGTGTACTTTTCCGCTTTGTAATTTTTTGTGTTGAAAAAATCGTTATTAAGGCATTAAACCTATTTAAAATGTATTATATTATTATAAAAATGATTTATTTATTACAAAAATATATTTATATAGGAACTATATCTATTCCTTGTGATCATCATTTCTTAACGATCGATGATTACCTGTAATACTAATTTATTGCGATTCCCCTTATTAATTTTTATGCATAACATACATTACTTTTTTGGGAAAAGGGTTTATTTTTATAAAAATTGTATATTAACATAACCAGTATTCTACGATGTGATACCACGGAATATACAACCTTAAATGAGACTTTTTATTAGTATCTTCAGCAATTTTCCGTAGCTTTCGATGCTTGTCAGTAAGACGAAAAAACTATACCATTGTCTTCTTTGGTTTAAATGATCACCAAATTACTACAAAATTCACATGACAGCGAGGCACATTTCCACTGTAGCTATATACAGCTGAAAGGAAACACAAATTTTTTTTTTAAGAAATTGAGATTTCCATTAAAATAAGGTTCACTTAATGCTACCATTACAGATTAGATTTTAAACTTATTTTTTCCAATATTAAATACATAATACTAGCCGTTATAAATTGAAATACTATAAGCATTTTAAATAAAAAATAAAAATTCCAAGAAATTTTATAA
>BPLR01006877.1:0-33459 GCA_021605095.1 Caerostris extrusa
TCTAAACTGAGAATGAAAATTTTGAAGAATATTCTATGAGAGTCGTTTTCTCGTTGACCAATTAGCGGATATTTCTGTATTTCGTCTCAAGAAGATACATTTCAGTACCTCTACACTTGCATGACTATTTAAATTATAGAAGAAAATTTTCGCAAAATTATTGTTTTATTATACTTATTTTTAATTTTTTAACACTAAATCCCAAATGAAAACTAATAATGAAATTGTTCTTTGCAGCTACACATTGTATACGCATTAAATTAGATTGATTACGTATATAATATAATAATATTATTACATACATAATAATATGGCAACATTGAACTAAAAATTTTTCAACCGCCATCGTTGCTTGCGTAGTATTTTGTATGTGTTATTGTAATTTGCTTCAGTTTTTAATTGTTATTACCAAATTAAATCGAATTATATTTCAGTTACAAGAATGACACAATTAAAACCCGAAGAGACCCAAAATGAAGAAGCAGGGTAAAAAATCTTATTCTTTCTTGATAGTATATTTTTGAAATGCTACACCTAGTAATATATGGGTTTAATTAAGTTTGCTAATTTTTTTTTTCTTTTTCGGTCTAGAAATTAAAATATTCTATGTGTGTTGAAATTTTTATTGAAGGTGTTTATATTTGTAAAGCTACTCAAGTATCAACTATACCATATTCCTAGAGTAAAAAATTTTTCGTTCTTTTATCAGAATTAAATTAAAATTTCTTCAATTTTCTGCGGTAATTAGAAAATTAATTTTTGAATTTTTTTTTTTTTCAAATTGCATGTTGTATATTGTTAGGTCCTATAGCAGGGCCGAAATTCCTCAAAAAAAAGTTTTGTGGGCCAAGTTAAATTTTTCTAAAATTTTAAAAACATTATACAATATTAAATTGTATATAAGTATTACATAATTAGTAATAATTAATTAATAATTAGTACTTAGTAATAAAAGTATTGCAATTTAAATATGTTAATGAGATGAATGGAATTGCGATTTCATTTTTAAAAGTTCCTTATATTGAGGTTCGAAGTGAGATATACTGATTCTAAGGAACGAAGCTAAATGCTCATTTGTCAGTCTACTTCTGAAATAAATCTTTCTAAGGTTCATAGTTGAAAACACTTGTTCACATATATAAGATGAAGCAAACATAGCACTTATTTTCTGGGCGCGAGTTATTAAATTTGGGAAACTACTTTCGATAATGATTTGTAAAACTTATTGGCGACAATCTACAACTATAACTAACAAAGAACTTCCGCTTTTAACACTTTACGGATTGAAAACTGTCTGTGCTTGCTATTTCCGTCGTTTTATGTTTTGTAGAAAAAAATAAAGTAAAAGATCACCAGTCCTTTGAAGAAAAGGAAAAAAAAAATATTTAATCAAAGTAGAAAAGGAAATGGATATATAATATATAAATATATATTTCTTTTAATTTGCAAATTAATTCGGCAAATTAAAATTCAATCTGCGGACCGGATAGAACTTTCCAGTGGGCCGGAGTTGGCCCATCCCGGTCCTATAACTTCCAAATTAAAGAGGACAGTAGATATCTTTTTTAAATTTCTTTTATTATAATTTTTTTATTACAAAAAAATTTTTAAATGTATGGGTTTTACTATTCAGGGAATAAAATTCACCAATAGCAATTTGTTTCTCAAACGAAAGCATTACATTTGTAGCTTTCAACATGTAAATATTGTTATTCTAAAATAGTAGAGAAATTAAAAGTTAAATTTTATATTATTAATTCTATTATACAAAATATACTGTTGACTGAAAAAATTTTTATGTTTATGAAAATATGGTTTTTTAATATGTGAAATAATGGTAAAAAAAACTTAAACATTAAATACCTTTGGTAGTGGCAAGTTTATTGAAAGAGTGAAATTATGGTAATAAGTATAAATAATAATTTTTTAATTAAAGTTGAATTAAATATTTTTGTTACAAATATCTTGAAAATAAAGCAATTAAGATTTCTCCCCATTAATGCATGTTTAAGTTTTTAATTTATATCAGTCTTAAATATTCTTAATTTATGTGCCTTTTTATGAATTGAAAATGTAAAAGTTTCATTTACTTGTTTTTGACAATGTTATAAATGATATTCAAGAATGGAGAATTAATCTAAAAATGATAAATATACTTTAATCACCATCATTAGGCAACAGCCCCATTGTGGGGCCAAGACAGTCTGCCCGTCATATTACGAGAAGAGATATTTTCTTTTTTCAATTCCTTCTATTAGCTCACACCTCCATATATATATATATGTATATATATATATATATATATATGTATCTTGTTCAAGTTTTCAATCGTTAATAAAATACTTTTTATTCATCCACCCAAGTTCAAATACATTTTTTTTTTTTTTAAATTGTAGTGGGGCCCACTTGATGCTTATATAGTTTTTTTTCAAATATTAATTCATTAATTAATATTAGTTTTTTTTAGATTTAAGTTGCATATATCTACTAATAGATGGCGCCAGATAAACTTAAAAAAATGAATGAAAATTATTTATAAAGGACTTTCTGCAATATAGTGAAAAAAAAAAGTAGGAATTGACTTAAAAAATTTTTTTTTTTATATTAGTTGTTATGGGGTAGGGTTGTCAGCCCAACGCTCAATAGCATATTAGACCAGAACCTATGATTTAAAGAATCCGAACCACTATAAACATCCATGGCACCGCCGGGATTCGAACCAGAAACCTGTGGCTCCAAGCGCTAGACACTCTGCCATTTAGGCCCCATCTACTTTAATCCTTAAGCATAATACTGTCGTATACCTTTTTAGCAATAAGGCAGTGGAGTTGATGATTAAATTCTAATAATTTTCAATTGTATTTTTATTTGTAAGTCTATAAAAATATTTAATTATTAATAAATAAACCTAGGTATTGGGTGTATATTTTTATTATAAAATATTTTGTTTGATTGAATTTACAGCTATTCCGTTGTATGCTAGTACATTTTGCTGGGGCACTCCCTTTATTGGGAAATGTGCCACAAAATTCTTTCTAATTAATATAATAGTTTAAGATACTTTATCTTAATTTAATTTTTTTTTTCGCAGGAAATTATTTGTTGGGGGTTTGAGTTGGGAGACTACTCAAGGTATATATATATTTTTATACGTGATTCATATAAAATTTTAATTTCTGAATATTTTGTAAGTGAATACATTTTAAATTAAAATATTTATTTACAGAATTTAAATTTTTTTTCAGGATTTTATTTACTGCTATATTGTAGTTTTTTCCTTGATTTTATCTTGTTGAGTGACTTTATATGTTTCAGTAATTTTTTTTACTGGGAATATCTATTTTATATTTTTGTTTTGATTAAGATTTAAAAATAGTCCAAACTCACATTTGAGAAATAGAAATATTATTTATAAGTAATACTTATATTTCATTTTATAAATGCCTTAAAATTTTATAAATTTGAAACATCCAATATTCCATTTCATAATATTTTAGTTAAAATGTGTTATACTAGTTTATATAGATAATGAAATTTTGAATGAATACTATTTAAATTTCTAAGTAAATTGAAGTATTCAGAACTTTTTAGACAACTGTTTTAAATTTATTTATTTTATTACTTTTTAAGACTTTTAAAAATTGATGTTTAGAAAAATTTAAATTAAGGGTAGCTTTAATTAAAAAAAATTTTTAATCGAAAAAATTATTTAGCTCACTTTATTTAGTCAAACCATTGATATTAAAATTTTGGTATGATGCTTATAAACATTGCAGAAAAAATATGGCAATTTGGTTAGTTTGTAATTATATTTGTTGCATTTTTCTATGTTTAATCCTATTTCATTCCATTTAATCTTTTTTCCATTTTTAAAAATTTTAATATTCATATTTTTTAAAATTCAAAAGATTTTTTTTTTCAACAATGGTGAAGACTTTCATTTACAAGGAAAACTTATTTACAGAAAAGGCAGAACTAACAACACAAGAAGGGGAGGGTTTTTGGTCACTTTTGACTTATTTCCTAAATCTTCCTAATTCTGATAATGAAATCCAAGCAATCACAATTCATCTCACAATTCATCTCAATCTTTTTCAGTTGTCAGCATTTATTTCCCAAAAGGTGAAATCAGTGCAGTGGTGGTGTAGTGTATCGACGATTTCCTTCCTCCTGCATTATTCTACAAGATTTCAATATTAAATAAACGGTTCTTGATTCTTCCTGTTCTAACAACCATTCCAATATCTTTAATATGAGCATACCTACTCATATTATCCACCTTGATTTATCCATAACTACAGCTGTGGAAAAAGTATAACATTTAAAAAATATGACACAAGATTACAAATATGTATATTTTTATGGAATGTAAGGATACATCATATTATAAAGGAATCAAAACAAAAATTTGTTTAAATTTAGTTTTATTATTTAAAATTCTATGAGATTTTAAAGAAGTCATTATACAGTTGAAATTGGGAAAAAAAAAAAAGTACAGATTCGATATGATCGATTCTTTAGTAAGTGATTTGGGAACCACTTTTTTTCTATTACTTGTATTAATCCTCAGTTCATAGAAACAGTCAGATTGGAAGAAGTTGAAGTCATTGTTGTTCCAGCAATTTTTAATTATGGTTTTCAGATCAAACTTGCTACTGATGTCGCCCATTCTTGTAAACATCTCAAATCCAAAGGTTTCCCATTGATTCCACTATGAGATGTATATGAGATGGCAATTGAAGAGGTTTTCACATTCACCTTCATCCAGGTTTTGTAGAGCACTAAATATGCACAGATGCTTTGTTTTGTTGAAATATTTAATCTCTTAATTTAATCAAAAAAGCAACCATCAATAAGCTATCTGCCAGCATGTCATGATATAACATGGAATTTATTTTGTTTTTGACAAAAACAATTTCAGTTGCAACATCAGCTACAAATGCACTTCCTTGATAGAATCTCAAGACTTTTATTGTCAAGTGGAGAAATACTGTTTTGATGAAAAGATTTTCCCACACGTGAAGTTCAAATAGGTAGTGTTCTTAATGCTTTTCATTTCGCGATTTCTGAAAACTCTCCTACTTATACTGAATGTTTAATATATGCAGTTGAGCTGTTCTTTAGAGATAGCAATAAATTCTAATCTTCAAATATTACTTCGTAGGTCTCGTAAGGATGCAATGCGTGGAACTTCATTTTACAACCAAAAAAAAAATAGCAGTTAAGTTTTCAAATAAAAACAAGTTCAAAACCAACATCTGCTAATTTATAACACTAATATCCTATGGAAACAACACATTCAACTTATTCATTTTTTTTTTTTTTTTGCTTATTATCAAGTTTAAGGAAAACTTTATATTAAAAAGGAAACCATTAAAAAAAAAAAACTAAATGTCGTTTAAGCAATAGCTGCAAAACTCTTGATATTGTTATTCCGGTATCTCATCAAAATAGTGAACTCCACTATTAGTAACATTCTGGAATATGGTTCTATTTTTATTTCCTTTTTGTCACAGCGATCTTAAAATCTCGCTATAGTGTACAACTTGCTTTATGGTTCACAATAAGTCTAATAGACTCAAATTCCAATTTTCTACAAAGAAGCGGGCCAAATTTTACTTTTCCATAGACAGTTTATGTTGGCGCTAACATTGTTATAACCCTTAACTTCGCTACACTTATGTTAACACTTTTTCAGTAACATATTTTTTTCAAGCCATCATCCTCTCCTACTCTGTCTCAGATTTTAGAATTGTTGGTCCCATTTGAAGCATCGTATTTCCCTTCAGACTTTTTTTTGCTAATCTTTAGACATGATAGATGTTTAACTCCATATCTGATGTACCCAAGTTACGATAAATCAGAAATCAAGGAACATTTTCTATTTTCAATGCATTATTAAATATGAAGTAGAGAAAAGTTTACAAATACTTTGGTCTTATCTTATTCCGGTTATTTGATATGACCAACAATGTTTACTACAAAAACTTTATCAATTATTACATTTCCTATAGAAAATTATGCAATATTTTCATGTTAGCCTATTTGATTTCTTTTTATGTGTCAGAGGTTCTTCGTAACATCACATTTTTCAATACTTCATTCATTTACTAACTTTGGAAAAGGTAAAACTTAGCTGATTAATAATTACCTCTGGATCTTTTAGAAGAGCTATTGGATAAAATAGGGATAAAGCAAGCTTTGGTGAGCATAAATCTCAAAGCTTTGTTGTTAAAAATTTGTTTTTGTTTTTGGTATGATTTCAGCATCACCATGAGGTGGTGTCTACCAAGTTTATCAAAATTGCAAACAGTATCTTGATTTTTATTAATTTATTAATAAAGATGCCAATGTGTAAAGGATTATAAATATGTAAATGTTCTTTAAAAGAGGATAATTTTAAATTCATATTTTACTATTTTTATGCATATTGGTTTATTATTATGGTGGAAGATTTATAATTTTGTTTATTTTTAGGTTGAGTAATTTTTCTAATGCTTTTAAAGAAATAACAAATTCATCCAATTTTTCTTATCTGTTGCAAATGATTATTTGATTATCTATACTAAAAGTACTTTTATTTTGATTAATTAAAAATATTTCTAAAGCTCTTAGAACTTTTTAAAGCGGATATTTCTTAGCAAACTGTGTATTAAAAAATAACTTTTATTGAGCTGTGTTATTATTAATCATACATTTCATATTAGTTTTCACATTAATATTTTATATTTATTTGTTTTACAATTTATTTTAGTTTCTATTATTTATCAATTAGTCCTTAATTTAAAATTAAAATCATAAAATAAAATCATAAATCATATTATAAATTTAAAATCATTTAAAGAAATTATCATAGTTTAAATGTGTTTAAAATGGAAAAATTTTGTTAGAATATTTTCCAGGGTAAGGAAATTCTTAAAAATTCTAGATTATGTTCTTATTTATATATAGATTATATTATAAAGATTGTATTCTTTATTTTTATACTTAATTATATTCTTAAATTTAAATTAAGGAAGGTTTTATTTTTAAACATTTTTTTTCCAGCTGGATAATGTAAAGCATTTCAAAGTAAAGATGTCTTTTTTTTCCCTAGATAACTAAAGCACATAATTGTATAAGTTTTGATTTCATATCTGTTATTTTATTTTCTCTCATTTCTCCCTAAATAAATAATTCATTGCAAACTCATAAATTTAGGATTAGATTATAAATATCATAGTATTGTGTATTGTAGACAAATCACAAACATTGATGAATTTTGGTATACTCTAAATTGATGAATTTATATTGAATATTAGTGTGCTATAGAATAGGATGCATTGTATTGTTATAGGATTTAAATGCATTTTAGTCTTTCAGATAGTGTTTGTGTAAATTTCATAAGTTATAAACGATTATCTTGCAATATGCAACAAAATTGTTTTTCATTTTACAATTGCTGAAAAAATGCTAGTTTACATATGATCTTATAAGTATGTGTAAATAGAGCAAGTTTTTTTGCATAGGTATTTAATTTTGCTGACAATTCATCGAAAGTATATAGAGATTAAGTAGGCCTGTAACAAATGACAGTAGTTAACATCTAATATTTGTTTATTAAAATATTAATGTGAAGTAAAATATAGTTTCCTGAATTGGATTCATAACTTAGAATTAATCTCTTTGTAACCTTAATCAAAGCCTATAAAAGTACCAGCTAATCAGAATCCTTTTTTTCCCCAATCTAAATTTATACAAAGCATTTGAACTTCAGAAAGATATTTGTTAAACATTACAATTTTTTTGTTTAATCAATGTGAGAAAAAAAACCTGGATTTGTATAGTTGTAGTCTTTCAGTGTCATATGTATCAAGTTTTATTATTAACAAATTTCTTTTTGAATATAAATTTTCTTTTTGAATAAAATACATTTCTTGCTTTTAAACAAAATTCATAAAATTTATTAAGAATGCATAGAAATAGGTGAATCATTAAATTATAAAATTCCAATGATTCAAATGGTTTTGAAGAAAATTGAAAATTTTCCTTTAGTTCTAATTTAGAAATGTTTATTAAATTTTTTTAACTATGATTTTAAATTATTTTTTTATGTTGTATTCTAAGCTTATTATGTATATATTAAAACTTTCATGAAATTTTTTTCTATGAACTATTTACATATTTTTCTTTCATTAGAAAAACTTAAAAAGACTATTTCTAAACTTTGGAGAAGTTTGTGATTGTGTTGTAATGAAAAACAGTGAAACTGGCAAGTCACGAGGATTTGGTTTTGTAACTTTTAAAGATGTTAGTTGTGTGGCTAAAGTTTTAGCAAATGGACCTCATGAGGTGGATAATCGTACAGTAAGTAACAAAAAATATTCTCTAGTTGTCTGATTATATGTTATTCATTTCAGTTGTATAGGGTTTGCTTATTTAGTATCTAGATATAATGATATTTCAAGTTAGGGCTTGATGGCCGAGTGTCTAGTGCTTTGGCGCCCAGTACCATATGTTTCGTGTTCGAATCCCGGCAGTGCCATGGGTGTTTGTAGTGGTTTAGAATCCACTTTAAACCATAGGTCCCGGTCTAATAGGATTGTAGAGCATTGTGGGGTAGTGTTACTTGCGGCTGTAGCATATCTTCAAACTACACATGTCCCCTGGGCAGTGCTAAATGAATAACAGTGGTGCAGCCTTTGCCTATGGCAGAAAGATTAACTTCCGTATTTCCAGCTGCAATTAGAAACAACATTTCAAGTTTTTTAAAAGTAGAAACATATCGAGACTATTTAAGTTTTATATAGCTTTTTGCAGAAGTTCATGCTTGCATTTTGCAGAAGTTTTTCATATTGTAGTTCAGTCTTCTGCTTTATCTGCCCATGCGATTAGATTTTGAGTATTTTTCACTGCAGCATGCAGAACCAAAAATTTGAAAAGTTTGTTGAAATCTCATTTGCAAAAGTCAATATGGAAATAAGAAATGAACAGTATTATCAGTCATTTTAACTTTAATCACTAATATTAACCCTTTTTTAAACAAAATAAGAGTGCTATTTATTATTTAGATATGTTCCTTTCATCAAATGTGTTAAGATGCATAAATTTATAATGTTATGAAACCAAAGCCCTATAGGTATATTTTAGACAAGTTAAGAGCATAAAGAAATGTTATAAGTTTCTACAAAAATAGTTAACAAAACTTATTTATAAATATTCAAGATTCATTTAGCCAAAATGTTTAAATGCATTTATATAAGGAAAAAAATATCCTATTTCATTATGCTACTTGATGTATGTAAGAGATTTGTAATTTTATACATATAATCAAGATGTATAAAGTTGATTTTAAACTATCAGGATATGAAAATTTTATTTTTCATCATTTTATTTTTGCATTTTTAATAATTTTTTATTTTTTGGCAATTTTTTCTGTATTTCAAGAAAGGTTAGCAGCTATGTTACTATAAAATGAAATGGCTGTATATTTTGTATCTGCAGAAATTTTATTTGATTTAAAGGCTATTTTCCATGCATATTTTGATTTTGTGTAATGAAATTGCCAGTTTTTTGTGTCATATAAAGCTCAATTTTATGTAAAAATTTATAGACGTTAATTAAACACCAGAAAATACATATAAAAGATATATCCCAATTATTCTAAAATTGAAAATTTAATTAAACATTTATACACATCTGTTATACAACATTTGTTTTTTAGGATGCAAGAAGTTAAATGCTAAATTTAAAAAAAAAATTTGTTGTCCTTTTTAACTAATGAATAATTTTTGAATTTATTGTCCTGTATTCATTTTCATTATATTATGTAGCATGCTTGTTTTTTTAGTACTTGGAAGTGTAAAGTTTGAAAAGCATGTGGAAATTATAATGGGATTTCTTTTAATTTGATATTTTTATATTTCTTAATTTTGTTAACTCCATATCCCTTTATTTTGTTCTAAATTGTTATTATACAAATATATTTTAATAATAATTTTGTATTGACTATGTTCTCTGCCATATATAATAATAAAATAAAATATATTTTAGATTGATCCTAAGGTGTGCAATTCAAGGGATAGTCAACAGGTAAAGAAAATCATTTATCCTTTCTATTTTGTCATTTTAGTATAATTGCACATATTTAACATTTTAAAAATATTGTTTTTTAGACAAAAAAGGCTGGTCAATATCCAAAAGTGTTTCTTGGAGGACTTCCTCCTAATTGTACAGAAACTGATTTGCGTAGTTTTTTCTCCAGATACGGAACAGTATGTTTTTTAAATTGAAACTTTAATCTATTTTAATATTTTATAAAAATATATATATATACTAAAGTTGTATTAGTATATATTAGCTAAAAGTTGTATTTTTATAGCAATAAAAATTTTTAAGTTTTATGCATTCATTTTGAAAATTATCCTCTTAGTTTCTCATGTTAAATTTATTTTATATTCATCATAATTTTTTCATTGTAGGTGATAGAAGTGGTATTAATGTATGACCAGGAAAAGAAGAAATCACGAGGTAAGAAATAAGGCAAAACACAAAGAAATATAAGTGTAAAATGAATCAATTCAAAGTGAATTTTTTAAGATTTTGAGAATTGATAATTTTTTTCAAATCAAAAATGCATATCAAAAATACACCGTATTTTTATGACACATAATGCCAGGCATAGCACTAATTTTTTAAAATTTAAAAAAAATATCATATATTCTATTTAAAAAGATGTGATAAAAATGTCTTATGATTATAATACAGAACATTAAAAAATGATTTTAATTATTTTTGATGTTTTTCATTGTAAAGATGATTACTATTACACATAAATATATTTTTTATGCATTGATTGTTTTAATATTTCTGTTAAAAATAGGACAGTTAAACTTTTATAATAGAATCATTTTACTTGCAGCCAATATTCCAAAAAATATGCCATCTATTCATTAAATTTCATTAGTGATGCTTTTTATAGAATATTCCTGAGAATTTTAACAAGACTGTGGGATTTCTCATATTGCCCGGTAGAATTTGTCAGGTTGGCATTTCGTTAAACATTTTCCAGATTAAATATTAATCTGTTATCTTAGCTGTATTTAAGGTACATTATTTAAGCAGAATTTGCTTTTTAATTAGAATTTTATAGCACTTTCTTTGCAATTTCATTGCAAAAACATAGTTTCAGTAATTGTTTTTACTTTTAAATTTTAGAATTGAGTTAGAATTTAGGGCCAAATATGTATTTTAGTAAAATTATTTTAATCATTACGTATTTAGCTCAATATTATCTAGTTCAAACTAAACTTTTTATTTAGTTAAAAAAGTTCAATCACATAATATTGACTTTATTAGAAAACAAACTTATAATTAGTATATTTAATTTTATACATACTTTAATTTTACTTTTTGAGTTTTTTAACTAAGCAGTGTTTAATTTTATTTGAGTAATGACTTATATGATTGCTATATGGACATACATATCACATATCCCTATTTACATATTTTGTGTTAAGAAATAGCTTTTTTAAAAATTATTCTAATGTTTTGTTTTAGTTTTGTATGTTTTATATAGTTATATATCTTAACACTTTGTTGATTGTTATTTTTTTTTGTATTAAATATATATTTTTTGTGTATTTTAATTTTAAAAACTAAGCTTATTTGCATATTTTAAAATATAAATAACAATTTTTATAAAAGAAAAATCTGAAAAACTGTAGAATTGAAAATTTGTTTACTTGATTAGTATTTGTTTCTCTTTTAAATTGCTCATATTTTATGAAATAAATTTGAAATCCTTGATGATAAGTTTAATATTGCTTTAAATTACTGGATAAGCTTTAATCTTATTCTTTTTCATTATTATTTCCTGCAGTTTGGTAACTTTATGCTATTTCTATTTTTAAGAATTTTTTAGAAACTCTATGAGGGTGTATGTTCTATCATTATAGATTACCATCTTACTATTTAAAATAGTTTTTATGAATCTTGCTTTGAATTGGGAAATTTAATTATTGCATGCCTTGTGCTCTGTGGAGAAATTTAAATAATAGAATAGGCTTTTTACATTAATAATAAATTAGAAATAAGTGTCAATTGTGTCTTATTTAATTATCGTAATGGTTATTGATTTTGCAAATAAGCTTAGATTTAATTCACATTGGACCATTCAAAAATTGTTTTTTAGCTTGTAAATAAAGTAGTTTTCGCCTTCCTTTTTATCATATGGATAGGCTTTGGATTTTTATCATTCGAGACTGAAGATAGTGTGAAACAAGTTTGCGCAGAGCACTTTGTGAAAATCAACGGCAAGAAGGTGGAGTGCTTATAATTCTTAATTATTTTATATTTTATTAATTTGTATTCTTTTCTTATACTTACAGCTATGTTTGAAAATTATGTTGAAGATTTAGTTCTATTTTCATGGTGAAATTTAAATAGTTTTAAGTTTCATATTTAGCTTTATTTTATATATGTATTTAAAAATTTAAAAATACAAGTAATTTAAGATACTTTGATATTTTTTTAGATATTTAATATATAATAAGATGTATTTCAATTATTTTATTTACATTTAATCATGTTGATCAGAATATTTATCAGATATATATATATATATAATCTAAATAAAAACAAAATAAATATTGTAGTTACATTGTTTCATTTTTTATGTAGAAGTTGGGAATGAATTTATTTTAAAATTTAAATAAAATATACTTAATTTAAAAAAATTAGTAATATTAACACAGTCTTGTAAACAAATATTAATTTTGAAGAATTCTATAAATTATTCATTTATTTATATGCGATTGATAACTTTTATTTCATTTACATTTTTATACATTAAACATGCATAGATGTTTTTTTATCTATAATTGTTTTAAATACTCCAATTAATGAGTTAAAAATATTAGTATAAAGGCCTATATATACATGAAATTTTTAAAATCTGTATCCTTTCAATAAATCATATTTAGATATATTTTCTTATTTCAAGTGTTTTGTCACAGATTCAATATCTAAATCGTGATTCATTCTCCAAATTATTTTGATTAGAATAAAGTTCTCCTGGGTTTAATGTGGTAAAATAGAAATTTGTATAAAATTTAAAGGACTCTTCTTTTTTTTCAGTAACAAGCAAAATATGTCAACAAAAAGTTCTTTATCTTCTATAATCTTTTGTACAAAAGTAATGCTGTTTAAAGTTGTAATAGTTGCTCCAAATGATAAAATTTTCATATTTATTTAAATGTAGTTGATTAGTGAATGCTATATAAAACCTTGCATGTGAAATTTTGTTTTGAAATTTAGCGCATTATTTGAATCTCAATAATTTATATTTATATAATCGATTTGCACATTTTTTTTTTTTTTTTTCAGTATTTAACAAGTAACATAAAATTTATAGCAATACAATTTTTACAGAATTATGTAAGAAATAATTGTTTTAATTAATGTATGTATAATTTAGAATAACTGTAACATGCATTTATAATCCCCACCAAGGCATTTATTTTTAAAAATCAGATGTATTTTTTGATTTTTTATTAACAATTTGTAAAGTGATTAGCAAATTAAATTATATTATAATATTTTAAATATTTAATATATTAACATTTTTTTAAAATATTTGCTTAATTCAAAAAATTATTCAAGGTAATCTTAGGGTACATGTGCTGCAAGGAATAATCCAAGCAAATTGTAATACATATTTAGAATGTAGCCTCTAGTAAAATTTGATGGTTTGTTTTGTAATTTATACAAAATCAATATTTGTTTTAACTTATTAAATGTTTTTCTTTCAAGGTGTATGTTAGTAATTATTATCTATAGGAGATAATGGCATATAAAGCAAATGACCTTATGTAGTTTATTGCTTTTATTTTTTAATCTAGTTTCAGATCGCCTATATTCATAGCAATATATTGTAGCCTGGATTTTATCATACTAATTATGTTAATCATTAATTTGAAACATTACTAAGCACCTATAAAAGTTGGTAGCCACTTTTTAAAAACAGTATGTATGTTTAGTAGAGCAACAAATGAAAAAAAATTAATTATTAAAGGCATAATACAATTTTTTACTAATTTTCTTAAACAGTTTAATTGGAGAACAAAAATACTTTTTATCTTTACAGAATATATATTTCGAAATTAAAAATTTATCGTAATGTATTATCATATACTAATTAAATATGTAAAAATATCAAGGAATATTACCAATAACAGGGTTCTTATATTAAAATATTAGTTGCTAAAGAAACTATTCAAACAATTTAAAATTTTAATCTTTTCATTAGCAAATTTTATAAAACGTGAATTAAAATAAATAAATAAATGCTCTGCTTATGGTTTCGAGCATCTAATTTCATGAAATGCATTTTTTGTATGTATATGAATATTTGTAAAAATAAGCACTAATTTTTTATTTGCAAAATATTTCTGCTAATATGGTTGTTTAGAAACGCTCATCAATAAATCTTGATTTTAAATAGTGCTAAATTGTTTATATTCAAACATCTTTAATATTTTCTGACAACTTACAAGAGCATTCTGCACTATTTAGATTGAATGTAAACATGCTGAACCTCGTGATAAGAAAAGGCCTCAACAATCAACCACTCCAGCCAATCAGTGGGGAGGTCCACCAATGGGACCTCCTAGTTGGGGTCCTGGTGCTCCTGCCCCTGGTGCTGCAGGGCCATGTGGACCAGCTATGGGTCCAGGAGGACCTATGCCCGGTCCAATGCCTGGACCTATGGGACCTCCTATGAATAATGGAATGATGGGACCTCCAGCTGGTGGCTATCAAGGTGGATGGGGTGGACCTCCTCCTTATGGACCACAAGGTAGTTATTAATTTAGTAACTATTTATTGACATATAAAATGATATGTATTGCTACATAGTCTGCTATTAGCATGAAACTGCAAATTTTCACCTAGTAGTAACTACTGAAATCTTATTAAATATTAATTGAATATTATTTGTATTGCTTAATATTATTGCTTGTGTGACTTTATAATGTATATAATCTAATATCAGACGTTTTGTCGCTTTTTGAGGAAATCTTGATATTCTTAAGAATAAATACAATTTCTAATATCAGCAGTACTGCAGACATATCTCAAGTTCAAAGTCTAGTTGATCTCCCATCAAATCTAATTACAGTGCTATTATTCAATGGGCATATAAGAAATGTGCCAGTCCAAACTCCTATTATTGAATCACTCCATTCCTTCACATAATTAATTACTTATTAATATTATTTGATGTCTGTCATTTTTTTTATCATGTGTCATTTAAATATTTCGTATTTTGGGATTTCATTAAAATAAATCTTAAAAATACAGACCATTCTAAAAGGAAAACACAAAAACTTTTTATTTCTCCTCATAGAATGTGTGACATTAATATTTAGAATTATGCATAACATCGGTTACATTTAATATCTGCAGCATAATTTATTGAATGATTCCTGAAAGAGCTGTTAAGTTTTGGCTACCAATTCTTATCTGAAGGTTTAATGAAGCAATTTGTTTGTAAAAGACATTCTCTCTCTCCCCCTTCCCACTTTTTTTTTTTTTAAACCAAAGTCTTTTTGTTATTCTGCATATTTGTTGGTGATTCATCATATTTTTTATATCATAATGAAACATAATATATACTAATATCTACTAACAAGAAAAAAAAATAATTCATAGGAATTCTGTGTTATTTTCATGATAGCTCAAACCTTTTTAAAATCACATTAGTCCTTTTTGAAATGGCCACTTACAGAATGGACATTTATTTTAAAATTGCTTACTTTCATTTTTGTTTTATGAATAAAATATTTTTATTTAATTAAATATTGCTAATTTCTAAAAGCATATCTTAATTTTCAATCAGATATAATGTTGATTAAATAAAAATAATTTAGATAAATATTTATTCTGGATATAAAAAGGAAAATTGGAGAATTCATTATACAATTATTAGTGCAAACAGAAGCAACATTCAATATGTACTATTTCTGTAGTTATTTTTAAAAACATTGTGGATGAAAAAATGATTATACATAAAAATTTCACTAAAAAAAAAAAAAAAAAAAGATTAACAAGATGTTTGTATTTTTCTGTGTATATCTTTTTGTATAAGTATTTTGATGTTATTATTGCTTTCTTCACTTTTCTTCCCAAAATTTTTTATATCTACCCAAGGAGACCTTAATGTCATAGATACCATAGATGTCCCTTCTTTTTTGTTCATAATTAGCAGATAAGGTTTATTTACTAACATTTTAAAATATGCAACATTCTTACTGTGGTAAATTTTATTTTGAAAGCAACAAACATTGGTGAAAAGTACAAATTATCATTTGACAAATTGTAAAGGAAAATTTATTTTTTGGGTAAAAAGAATTAAATATATTAAAAATCAAACATAGTCACTTTAATTCATAATTTTAACCATTTTAATTTCAAGAAAAATTTTGAAAACAAAAAGTTGCCAATGTGACACTAGCATAAAATAAGATTTTTTTTAATTAAAAAAAATTTTTACCTACGAAATTTTGGGAATTGGTTTCCGAAAGCAGATTTTTCATTTTTCACAAGCTAATAATTATATAATTAAATGTGAAATTGGTCAAAAACATCTTTTCAAACATCGATCTAGAAAAATAATTTGGAATTCTATAGTTTTTAATTTTTAAGATTGCCATTATGTATTTTGTTCTTACATTAAATTGTATATTTTATGGGTTACATGTATATTGGCCCTGCCGATTATTATTATTTACTTTTACTATCCACAGATTAAAAGACTGATCTATTCAATTGTCAGTAAAAAAAAAATTAGATGATAAATATTATAATTTTTAAATTTTGCAGAATTGTATGTTTAAAAACTTTTTTTATTAAATTGTTGCTATAATATCTTTTGAAATATATATATATATATATATATGAGATAAAAATATTTCATGTGTTAAAAAATTTATAACATTTTTTCTTTAAAGGTGGATGGGGTCCTCATCCTGGTAAGTAATTTTTTTACTATCTAAATTTTTATTATATTCAGTATATCATTGTATAATAAATTATATTATAATGCTGTTAATAAAATTTTATAACTGTACAATAATTTTCACTGTAACATTTTCTTTTAAAAAATTGTTATCAGATTGTCACTTTTTGCAGTATTTATTGTATAATTTATGTAGCAGTATGCAATTATTTTTTTGCTTAGCAAATCGGGTCTTGCACATAAAATTAATTTTTCACAAGATTAAAATAAAGAATATGTCAGTAAGTATTTTTGAATGGCAAAGTTTAGATTTGTTTTTTATTGATAAATTTTGATTCATTATTATTTAGACATTCTTTATTCTAATTATTTTGAGTCACATGTATAAAACTTAAAAACCAATATAGACATTGTTTGTAAAGGTATAAATTCCATGAGAATAGAATAATATAAAATAATTAATTGTTTGTATTAAAGTATGTATCTATAATTCATTGAATTTATTATAAAAACAGCATAATTTACATTATAACAGATATTTGTGTATGTCTATTTTCACAATCAGAATGTTATGATATGTAGTTGTTCATTATGAGCAGTAAATCAGATTAAATTTCTCTAATAGCTTGCATATTGACTTTGAAATTTTTCTCATCCTCACCTTGTGATGTACAATTTATTATTTTCTTAAGCTATTATAAAAAACGATTTGTTATTCTAAAAGGCAGAGATTTCTCTTCCTTTAAGAATTTCTAAAGAGGTTTTATTTTTAAACTTTGTTTGATTGCATGAAAGGCTTCAAGGTATATCGAAGGTTTCATTTTTTTAAAATTTACGACAAGTTTTTACAGAATTGTGTAAAATTTGAGTTTTTTTTTTCGTACCGGTTACTGTTTTACTTTTTCTAATTTCTTCAGAATAAATTCATTAAATGGGAAATAAAATATTCAATACAAATTTATAAATTTAGGAATAAATATGTTATGTATTATAGACATATCTTAAACATTGATATGTTTTAAGTTTTTCAACCAATTTAGCTTCAGTTTATACTGAATGTTAATATTATATAGAATATGAAGCATTGCATAGTAAAGGGATTTTATCACAGTCTGAAGTTACAGTTAAGTTGTCTTAAGTTACACAATTACGTTGCAATATTCATTTAATAAAATTGTAAAAATTTTTGTTCACTTAAGATCTTATGAGTAAGTTAATTATAAGTGGATCAAATTTTTGCATGCTCATTTACTTGTTTTTTTTTATCCTATTAATAAAGTCATGCAGACCCTTAAATAATTCTTGAGATTTGGTGCAAACATCTGTATAATTTGAATTGAGTAAAAATGTATTTAAAATATCATTATATATATTCTGTCTCATGATATAATAATTTGAAAGTCGCTTAAAAATGTGAAAGTTTGTGAATAATAGGATTATAATTTGAAACTGAATTGGTTAATTTAGATTTAAAATTTGGATCCTTTTTTATACCATCATTTCTGCATGTTTATTATTTCTATACTTTAAATAAAATTGAAATTTCTTAACAAAGTACAGAAGGTTTTCATTAAAATATATGGTTAATATGCTATTGGTGATTAGTCAGATAGCCTGTAGGAATAGTTTAAGAAAAACAAAAAAGGAATTCATATTATCTATTTATTATGTCAAATTTTAGGTGGATATGGCCCAGGTTATAATAGCTGGGGTTGTGGCCCTGGATATGGTGGGCCATACAATGGGCCTCCTGGATCACAATATGGACAGCCTGGCTATGGTTATGGTAAGTAAAATGATTAATTTCTAAAACTTGTTGCTATGTTTAAATAAATATAAGTTTTAAAAAATATTTTCAAGATTGTGTCCCTCTTTTCCTGTTAATAAAATAACTGGGGCTTGATGGCCGAGTGGCTAGCGCTCAGTGCCACAGGTTTTGGGTTTGAGTCCTGGATGTTTGTAGTGGTTCAGAATCTACTTTAAACTGTAGGTCTCATCTAATATTACTATAGAGCATTGGGTATAGAACTGACAATCCTATTCCATTAAAAGAAAATATCTCGAAATCTGCCAATAGGCCTATGCCCTTGCCCATCATGGAGCTGTTATGCTGGTGATGATGATTAAAATAACTTGTTTAGTTCATTTAAAATTAAAATAATTTTTGATTACAGGTACTTTAAATTAAAATAGCAAAGAAATTGTTATGAAATTTATATTGTGATTGAACTCTTATGCCATTAGTATCTTGTTGTGTTAAAAGAATGTAAAAAATAAAATCTTATTTTCTTAGAAGTTTTTTTTTTAATAATTGAACTGTATTAACAGGTAAGAAAAAAATATTAGATTATTGTGAGGTTTTTTGAAAATAATGTAAGTTATACCTTTAATAACTTTGATTTCTTGTGATTAAATATTATGTTTAGTGACAGAACCATTACTGTTGTTTATGGTAATGGAAAATTATTAATGTTGTTAATTATTTTTTAATATGTAAGAAAATTTCTATTAGAATTATAAAAAAACTTGCACAGCAAATTTCTTAATATTTATTTTACTTGTTTCTGTTAAAGAAATGTTACTTTTAAAAGAATTTTATTTTTTTAAAATTAGCTATGAGTATATTTACAAAAAAAAAAAAAAAAAAATACCATAATGTTATGAAATATTTAATACCTTTTTGTCCATTTAATTTTTTTAATTGCTGAAATTAAAAAAATATTATTTTACTATTTCTTCCAACAAGAGCATATTATAACATTATAAAAAGTTATTGGTATAATCATTCAATTACTATAATATTTTGCAACTTAATAATAAATTTTATAAGTTTCTTGTAGCTCTAGTTGGATGTAAATGCTAATAAAAAATATTTATTAAATTTTAAAAGATTATGTATGATTGTTGAATATCTACTTTTATAATTAAATTGTATTTTGTTAAATTAATTTTTTTAAATATACCAGGATGTTAAGCATATAAACTGAATGCCTTAATGTTATTGCAAATAAATAACTTTTCTCTAAACTATTTTTGAAATCTTCATTTCTTGTAGAATAAATGTTTGTACTTTTTAGAAATTTGAATCATAATTAGCTCAAAATGTAATTAAGTTATGCTGCTTTTCTGTAATGTCCTAGGTACTAAGAATATTTTCTGAATTTTAATATAATTTTTTATCTCTTAATTTATTTCAAAATATTTTTTTCTTTACCTACTTTTTAAAAGTAATTTTATTGTCAAAAAGATTTATTTTTATTTTGGACATATTCATTTATCATTGGAAAATGCATTGTAATTTTTTCAAGAAATTGTTTTTAAATTTAAATTAAAAGTAATTTTAAATGTGTTAACAATAATGTGTGTAATAATGCGTTTTGAATAGGTGGTTATAATTATGGTGGTTATGGACCTATGGGGGGACCTGCTCCACCTAATCCTCCTGCACCTGGCACAGAAAGTTTTTCTGGCACTGGTACCATGACAGGCACTGCCACAACTGGCCCTCAGAACACGACCAACTCAAATACACCAGCTCAAACAGGAGTTGCAAATCCTGGTATGCTTATATAAAAACCTTTTAAATTTCACTCTACTGCTTTAATATGTTGCAGATAACCAAAGCATTGCTAACACCGATATTTTAAAAATACCTTTGGTTCTAATTAAGCACTTATGTATAGTTCTATCATCGACTTTGGGAAATTTATTTGTTGCATGCATATGCAAAAGAAATTTTTAAATATAGTTGAATTTAGACTTGTGAATTCAATTCATTCTTAACTTATTCCTACAGCTTTTCATTTATATGCTATAGGTAATTTGTTCCCATTTCTTAAATAAGAAAAAAATCTACTGTTATTGTAATTTTTCTGATCAAGGATTTTGCAGGTTTTTAAAATTTTTTTTTTACATGTATTGAAACATGAATGATAATGATATTTTTTTGATAATTTTGCCGATTTTTATAAATCATATTCTTGATGCAGATCAAAAACTTTTGTTTTTCAGCAGGTCTTTCTTCAGTTTTATTTTATTTTCGAAATCTATTTTAATCCTTTGTCAGTGATCTAGAAATGTCTAAACCAGTTCATTAATGTATAATAAAAATAAATCAGAAAACATTATGTACTTTTAATTCATTTGAAGTGAATAAATAATGATTGATATGAGATGAAATTATTTCTCATTGCTCTTGATGTTTTGAAAATCCTTATATTTTATAAAAATCTAATAAAATGAATTATGTAGTTCAATTTTTGACACCCAAAAAAATATTTGAAAGGTGAAAAACGAGTTAACAAATTTTTAATGATCTAAAAGTTATTTTGATAGTGTCCTTTAACAATGGGAAATTAAGCCTATTAAATTATTTTGAAAACTAACTAATTTTTTGAAATTTTCCCATCATATTGTATAGTAATTGTTTTTTAGTTCTTACCTTGTTATATTTTCTATTGTAGTGTTTGAAAGCCTGATATTACAATTGTAAAGTTTTTTTTTATCAATTATGATGTAGCTTTTTTTTTTTTTTTTGTTTACATAGAAATGTTTTTAGTTTATCTACATATTTAGAAAAAAAAAAAATTAATTTTTAGGAATGGGAAATTATTCCCAAGAAGCTTCTAATTTTGGACCTGCAAGAGCTGGCTTTGGACCAGGTGATAATTCATGGTTTACATAGAAAATATTTTTATTTACAATAATTATTGATAAAATATTACCTTTAGTGTGTTGTATGTCTTTTAGCATTTTAAATGTATATTTTTATTTGGAAAGAAAATTATTAAAATTTTAAGTGTAATTTAGATCTGATAAATAAATACAGCTATTTCATAGTTTGATCGAAATTTTAATAAATAAATGTTTGTAGGACATACATATAATGATTGTTAAAAGGAATTGTTTAAAAATATAATATATAGATGGTCATAATTTATAAGTTTTATGTTTTGAATCCAAATTCCAAATATTTTGTACTCTTGATTATTTTTTAAATTTATTTATTTACCACTTTAAATGGTATTAAGTGTATAACTACAAATAATTTTATTGATAATATTATGAAAAACAAAGTTGTTAGAGCTTGAGAGTCGATTTAAAAATCAGATTCCTGAATCTTGCATAAAATGTTTTATTTTTCTAAAATTCTCGGAAGTAAATATTAGACAATTCCATTGTAACTGTCAATAATACAATCAGTAGCAAAGACAATTATTGTTTTAGCAGCATTTCAAGTAGGTGTTGAGGTTTATTAAAAAGCTATCTTGGATTAACAATAAAAGATCCTTATAGAAGCTATTCTGTAAGAAAAAGTTTGATTTAAATTACAAATATAACTTCTTTCTGATTAAAATGTATAATTTTATTTGATTATATTTGGCTATTCTTGGCTGTATATATAATACTTTGGTATTTGTTAATTTGATAGTTATTTTTATGGGATATATATGTATTTTTGGAAGCAAATTTAGAGTGTAAGGATGACTAAGTGAGTGAAAATACTACACATGTTATAGTTTTTAAAAATACTTTGTTATTGTAAAAACTACTTTTATAGATATGAGTTCAATAAAAGTCATTGAATTTATTTAACAAATTCTTCTAAATCCATTAATAAAGTTCATAATGCACAAATTAAGGACTTGAGTGTTTAGAAATTTTTTTTGGCCTACTTCCAGATGGATAAATTAACTAATCTGAAATATATTTTAATGTTAAACAGTGTGTGATTTTCTAAATATTTTTTAAATTTCTAATGGACTGGTTCACCTTTAACTATTTATGAATTCCTTGAACAAATTAATTTTTATTTAGTAAGATTTGTTTTTATCTAGCAGTGTTATTTGAATATATTGCAATTGTAATTATATATATTTTCATCTGTGAAAATGTTTTATAGAGAAACAAAAAAAAAAAAATGTCTGTTTTCGAGCGAGAAGATTACAGAAAAAGCAAATAGAATTAGCAAAGAATTTCTTAGTTTGATTGTGTGCGAAAGTGTATATATATATAAATTTTGAATAGATAAATGGCAGTTATTTTTAAAGCTAAAATTCATATGCCAAAATATTTAATTCTTATTACTTATTTAAAGGATATGGCACTGGGCCTGCTAACTACAATGCAACTGGCAATTATACAGCACCTGGTAACTATACTGCACCCCAAGGAGATGCTCAGGGTAGTCGAGCTGCTGGTACAGGTTACCATCCATATCGTCGTTAATCTAGATATGCCTCATTGTGTCCTCATATTCTCATGGCCTGTATATTCAGATGGAGGTTATCATGGCTCTTATTTACTTTACTTATTCAGTCTTTCTATCGTTGTTAATTATTAGTTATTTGCAATAGGTATAAAAATCTGCTCTATTTCTTTTTAAAAAATTGTTTTTTCATTTTTAAAAACTTTCATTGAGTAATATAAAGTTGCACATGACCACTGCATTTAAATTGACAGGGTGAATATGGGTTTTGTTCATTTTTATCAATCATTCAATTGAATTTCGACCCTCTTGTGTATATTTAGACGAATAAAAAAATATATATTTGAAAATAAACTGCAAATATATTTTGTTTTTGTGTGTGTTATTAATTCATTATCATATTGAAACTTGCATGATTAATGTACCACAACATAATTCATCCGTTTGCATACATAAATATAAAATGTGTTTCTTAACAATTGTAACCATGTCTGATTAATATTAGTCATTTGACTAATACAGGTATGGAAATTGTGACATTAACTTTTATACCTTTTAGAAGGGGTATACATTTTTATAACTATTGAAAATAAAATTAAAAAAGCAACTTCGTTTAATTTAATAGAAAACTTGATTGTAATAAAATTCAAAAACAATCTTTCAAATTTATTTAAAAAACAATTTTTGAAAATAATTTACATTAGTAAACTGGATCATTTAATATTCATATTGCATGCGTCTAATTACTTTTATATTTATATTCGATGTACAGTAATTCCTTTAAAATCTGTTCACTATGAAGTAAAGTATGAAGTAGAAACAAAATAACTAGATTTTTTTCTTATATTAAGATTATAGAATTTTTTTTTTTTTTTAATTAGGGAAGTAATATTGATGCAAAAGTATTCTTTTAAGTCATCTACATTAATTGCAAATAATTTTCATATAATAAGAGGAAATTGAAGAGTATAATAAGAGAAAAGGAAAAAGATATTCTATGTTGACAAGTATTCATGACATTTCCTTTTATTGTAGACTAGAATTCTTTAAATTTTTATATATTGATCCTTTATTAATCAATAAATTCTAAATAGTTAAAAATTAAAATAATGATGGATGTCTTAAGACCACATACTGCTATTGTAATTTTGGCAAAATGTTAATATACATTGATCTAATGATTTTTTTTGTTTCATTTTGTCAGTTATCCAATTTGAAATTACATAATTATTGTATTAAAAGAACTAATAAAATTATACTAATGTATTAAAATATTACATTTTTTTGTATTTTAATTAAAAATTGCTATAAGCCAAGTGTGTTTATAGTTCTTTCAGAGTTCTTGTTTTTGATTCTTTCATTGTTAGTTGATGCTATTTAGGGGTTTTTTTAAAGTTATCTTCCAATTTTAGAACATTTGAATTTTATAGATTGCTTTCACCTACATTTAATTTTTTCGTAACTTATCTATAAAAATCCATAAAAATGTTAGCAACCAGATCAAATTTAAAACTTTTTTCTTTAAAATGATAAAGTTTTCAAGTCAAGTTTGTTTTCAAATTTGGTTTTCACTAGAATTACATTCTGAATAGCAGTCTACAAAAAGAAATCTTTCTAACTAAAATTGTTTAGTCATAAAAAATCAATTTTATCACATTTGCTATGAAAGTCATTTAGACCACATGCTGTTAAAAGAATCTATTTATGAAAGGAATATGCATTATTAAATGTATTAAAACTCATTTTTATATTGTATTCATCTTTATTACAACTAATATTTCATTTAAAGGGAATTGTGACTGTTTACATGCTTACAAGTTGTTTGTTGACTGTGCAAAATTTTAGAATTGTGCAAAAATTTCATATTTATGATTGTGTTTTATTAGCCCAGTTTTAATTCTATGGTTGTTTGTATATTTTTTACCAGTAAAATAAAAGTCCATTATAATAATAACCAGTGATTTCTATAGAATAACATTTTTTAATCGCATGTGCACAAATACATGACAGAAGTGATTTACATAATATTTTAGACACAAAATTTTATTTACACATTCAAAAGTACATTTATACAGATAACTTTTACATATGTAACAAAACCAAACAGATAATCATGCAGATTTCTTTCTTAATTTACAGATTTGCTTCCATTTGTAAATGTTAATAAATTATTGGAATTTTAAACTAGACATTACAAGAATCGCTGATTGCAAGGAGGCAAGTCCATGTTCAATACAAAGCATAATAATTTATTTGGAGCCCTTCAGAATGTTTACGTGGAATAAAATATTTATAATTTACTTTGACTTTTAAATATGCAAATTTTTCTTCAAAGTCTTAGTGCTTATATTATATGAAATATGTGCATTCATTCATTCATTGAAATAATTTTAGTTTGCAGTATTTCAGAAAATTCGACTGTTCATGTGTTTTCAGTGTGATAATCGTTTAGGTGATGATCATGTTAAATAAAAATAGAATTCACTCGTACTTAAATTTAACAAACCGCTCTAAATAGTCTTTCAACATTTTAATCTATGCAACTCCTCTGTTTTTTCTATGCATGTGAACCTATTTTATTTTTCCTTAAACGAAATGCATGACTCTTTTTTAAACCTTACACTACTTACCAATCCTTGATTTTTTTTAAATAGCTTTGATTATAATTCTGTTGATTCTTCAAATTAATTTATCCATTAGAGGGCTTATAGTGCAATGGATTACATTTAAAAATATTGTTTTTAATTACATATATTTCAAATAATACCTAAGCATAACTCGTAAACTTTTTTTTAAATATGCTACCAATTTTAATGGCTTTGATTTTGCTAAACAATCTGTCTTTACAGTGCAAATTCATAAACTATATATGTTGATTAGATGGTGATTTTCACAAAAATTAACTTATGTTTTCAAATCTTATACAAAATTATTTTGTTCTGAAACATATTTGTACTGTATAATTTAACTTTTGGCTTGTTCATTTTATAATATGACATCACACATTTTTTTGGGAAAAACATCACTTAATTGAGAGGACATTAGAAGTATTTGGCACATTTAATAATTACATTTGGCTAAATCGCAAAAATAGAAAGGCTGTTGGGATTTGGCAAATGTTTTGTGGCCCCAGCTGAGTGACAAATCGCCAAATAACATGGATATTTTTGCACGTCTGCAATTCATTTCATTTACAATCGCAACACTTTTCTTGCGCACTTGGGCAAAAACTTTTTTAAGCCAAATCCTAGCGGTCTCTAGTCTACGATTTTTGCCTCGCATTTTAATCTAGTTTATTTTTTGTTTTAAATAATAAATATGTTTTTATGTAATCTGTGTCAACTTATGAAATAATGAAAGCAATGATATAAAAAACATTAAAAAAATGAAAACAATTTTGATTGAACATACAATAATGTACATGGTAATAAATTTTTTTCCAATTACTGTAAATATCCTAAAAATGAACTGATTTAATCATTAAATTAATGGAGGATAAAAATAGTGCAGAAATTAGCACCAAAGAATTTAAATAGAATTTTTTAAAGGTTTTTTTATATATGCTTGGCTTTTCTGATTTCTTAATGTTGTTCTGAAAAAGATTATCGCAGAACATAATTTAAAATTAAAATTTCTGGTTCTACTATAGTATCAAAACTAGAGCAGGGGAAAAAAGAATATTGTCATTAATGAAAATGAAAACGACCATCTTGAATTGGTGCGTTGTTCCATTCGAAGATGATGTGTTCTAGAAGGATGTGTTTTTTGAGCAGCTATTTGACATTGCTTGATTGTAATTTTTATAATAGCTATTATTATTAGAAATAGTTTAAATTATTTCGTTTCATAGAAAAAAATGATTTTATTCTTTTTAAGTCTAGCCCATATGCTCGCAAAGATTTAAAAAAAGCTGCGTGAAAAAATGTATTTTAATTGCAAGAATGGTAATTTTAAATCGTTTAAATTTATGTTAAAAATTATTTGCTCTGAAAATAAGTCTTTTTTTTTTTTTTTCTTCTAATGCAGCTGGCAAATAGACTGTGATCTTTCGCCATAAGGGCTGCACCGCCATAAAGGCTGCTTGTCACTTTGCATTACCCAGGGGGCGCGGAGTAACACTGCTCTGAAAATAAGTAAAATATAGAAAAAAAAGGCGATTTTTTGTTAATGTAGAAAAATTCACGAATATTATTTTAAGGCGGACATTTGCATTCTATGTTACTAAGTACATTGCAGCTTTTGTGTATTTGGTCTTTTTTTTTATAGAAAGAAACAGATTGAATAAAAGAGAAATTTGGTCATTTATACAATTAATTTATAATTATTTATTTATAATATATTTAAGATAATTTTGAGATATCAATGAAGCATTGTTATAACTTTTGATGACTTATTAAATTCATTTCACCATTGGAATACAATTAATACATAGTAATATTTTCATGTTTTATTAGATAACAAATATTAACTGCATTCTCATTAGAAAAAATATTTAGGATTCATTAATTAATCATTAATAAAATTATAATTATATTTTCAGAATTTAAATAGATGAATAATACAAACGATACTAAATATAATTTGTAATTCCCTTTTCAATTTAAATTGGATTTAAATATCGTTTGTAATTCGCTTTTTGATTTAAACTGGATTTAAATATCGATGTAATTTGCTTTTCCATTTAAACTGGATTTAAATATCGTTTTTAATTCTTTTCCATTTAAACTGGATTTAATTTTTATTTTCACAAATTGAAAGTTTGAAGTTAAATTATAATGCAATTAAACTCGATGTATTATATTCATAAACATATTTAAAACACTTATTATTGAGTAATTACCACAATAATATAAAAATATGGTACTACTTTTCTTATTGAGACACGGTTATATATTTGTTAATTCAATTAAGCAAAAGTTCTTAAAGAATATTTCGTTATTATTTTCAATAAGAAACAGTTTATTAGATTTTTTTTGAGCTATATTGAATCAGAAAATACGGGAGTGGACAAAAAATATTCCACATATCCCTCGTTATATTGCCGCAAACGATTATTTTGATTTGAAGCTAATATAATTAAATTAACAAAAGATACATATATATATATATATAATTTGATATCACTATCAATATTATGAAGGCGCATGCGCATTCATGGTTGGCTTTTCTATGTTATCGTTTCTCATATGAAAAGATGATTGCTTTGTGAAGGCAGAAATTTGATCAATTGACTGGCGAACCTGAAAAGCAAAAAAATCTACATTTATTCTATGTTCTTGTACATTGGTAGAAATTTAGGTACTACGTATTAACGATACCTTGGCGACAGTTGCGATAATAGAGCACACGCGCCAACCGCAACAGGCTTGGCGCCAATCTACACTTAAAATTTTTGTTCCAAATAATAAAATATATATGAAACGCTTAAAAAATCAAAACACTTTCAAAATATTTTTATTCCAAATAATAAAGATTGGCGACTTAAAAAACCGCCAAGTCTCCTTGGTACCGTTACCGTTAATACGTGGGTACCGAAATTTATGTTATTATGAATTAAGGCGTTTAATTTCTACATTTTATGGGTAACCTTATATCAGCCTAGCGAATTACAATTTTTTATTGGTTTTTAGAGTTCCATTATAGCGCTTAGACAAATTGGTTAAAAATCAATTTATTTTATTTATGACAATAACACAGACTTATAGACTATATATTCAATGGTTTGGTTTGTCGTTCCACTGTCTTTTTTTTTTTTTTTTTTTTGCGCACGAGTGCTAATTAGACTAAGACTTACAATTTAAAGTGGATTCGGACGACTAATAAACATCCATGCCACAACAAAGATTCGAACCTAAGGCATATGATACCAAAGGGCAAATCGTGGTGGTCGGATGGTCATCTGACTGTTGCATGCTCTATTCGATTGCCTAAGAGAGGATGCTTGGTTCAAAACGCAATAAGTCGAGCAGTAAGCTCTCGTATTGATGATGAATAAACAGAATTCGCTAGTCAGAAAGACCTTCTATCCATTCTGGTGCAAACATTCCATTCCCATAACCCCCGGTGACGTGCAAAAATCCAATTTCTGTTGACACAATGGTAGATCTTCCATGATGAGTTTGAATCATTATAGGTGACTAAGGTGGCCACAACAACATCATCAGCATCACAACATCATAATTTTGTTTTATATGAAATCCGGTTCCTAAACTCCATATAAACATTGAAAGATATCCAATAGAAGAAAATGCTTTGGGATTGTTCGAATTTACTTTTGGATAAGGTAATGCAATAGAATAATGATAGAAATATTAATATTTATTTGGCTTACATGTATAGCAAGAATTTAAAAAAAAAATTCAACATGGTAATGTCATTTATATCAACAAATATACGACATCATCTAACTTACTCCCGAGATCTTAAATTACAGCATTTAAGAATTTTTGCTTAATAATTAATTTCCAACTGTTAGTTTATCTCATAATCGTCTCATCTTTCTCATGGAAGAGTTTTGGTATTTAATTCCCAGAATAGAGGAATGTATATTCTTTGACAAGTACATAATAAAAATCCATCACTCAAATTTGACAGCAGATTAAGCAGTGTTGTCGATAGTTATATTGCATGCAATTAGTGTTTTTGTACTAATAATAACCTGTCATTCGAATCTGATAGCAGATATTCAGTGTCATGCATAATGAGACTCATGAAATTAGCGATTGTCTGTTCGGCTTTCACAGGTCGAAATAATTACAAATGGAATATGGACTACGCCATGAGTTGTTCCATCGTAATTGGAGATATACCATAGGCTGAGTAAGTGTCCACTCCAATGAGAAGTGACGAAAGCTGACTCCACCTCTTGACCGGCCTTTCTTAAAGGGATGTTTTGGAGAAGAAAGGAGAGAGTTCTACGACTAGTCGATAAGAAGTGTTGTTTTTCTCTGAGGTGCTTAAATAGGCCGGGATTCAGCCTATTTTCAAAGTGGGCCTTTTGTGGTTTTGTGAATCACGCCGTGTGATAATTAAGAGATCTGCCGTAGAAACAGGCAGAAATTAGATTCGATGTAGACTTGATAACTCTGAAAACTCCGACCTTTAGGGTAAGCTGTACTTGTGATTTAATGGTGCAATTGTGACCAAATTTATATTTTTAATTTTCATTTTCTTTGTATAATAACCCAAAGTTCTGTATTTGTATATATAGTGCTTGTAAATAAAACTTAAAGTGTTCCCATGATTCCGAAGGTAGCCCTCTTGCAGCCGTTATAGGTCTAGTATAGACCGAGACGTTACAGTGCTAATAAAAGAAAAGAAAAAAAAAAAAAAACTCTTCATAATTTATTACGATGTCATGTAAGCAGTTGCGTTTTTCATAAAATAATCACTGTAGGCGATTTATTTAGTAAGTATACTTCATATGAATCCTTCCTACAGACAGAACCATTTCTTTAAAAGACAACGTTTAATAATGTATTTTTTTTAGATAAGATATATATAAAATGAATAAAAACTTACTTGCCCCAAATCGTTCAAACGATTCTTTAGCGTTGTCGTTATTCGTAGAATTTCTTCTTCCACGGCTTCCTGCTGTTGTTTCAGCAACTCTAAATAACGCGACAACCTTGAAAAATTGAAAGGTAGCAGCTTGATTACGTGGCACTTTTAAAAAAAAGGAACATTCCTATATTTTTTTTTTAAAGAAAAAGGATACTGCGTTTTCGTACAGAAAGTTTACCTGTGTCCTGGCTTTGACCAGCCGTCATCAGAGCTATTTTTACTATAGAGAAAGGATACTCTGTACACCAATATGGTAGCCATCAAAAACAGCAAAACCAATCTGTAAAGCACAAAAATAGCTATAATATAATCTCTTTTAAGGTGGGATACTATAATCTTACAATGTAGAATATCAGCCAATCGGAAGCCTGATCGCCTGCTCAATCAGGCTTCCGATTGGCTGGCGTTTTACGATGTGAGATTTTAGAATCCGGTGGAAACCTATCATTGCTGGGCTAACCAGTTTGTTACAATTTGAATGTTTATCACATACAAAATATAAATAATATATATTAAGTACAAATATAATTAATATCAAATTGTAGTGTGCAGGTTGGACAATCAAATTGTAATTGGGTGTGGTTGGGCTGAGATATTTGAGACACAGGTTGGAGAACTCACAAATTTATTTACAAGTGTACAAACACCACACACACATACGTTTAGAGAGAATATAATATTTAACACATTTAAAGATAAATAATTATAGATTCGTGTGAAAGTCTCCACTCCGAAATCAAAAACCCGATACTCAGCTATGAGCGAAATATACTTCTTCTCCAAGTGAGAGTCTGTAGGTCAACTAATACACGGGGTTGTGCTAAATATATTTAATCTCGGGTGAGAGACTGTAGACTACATGTTTCTCAACAGAAGAGCGTGGTTGTACTGCTACTTCCTCTCTGGTGAGAGTCTCAAGGCCGACTGACCGTTTCTTTTAAATATGAAAGGGTTCTTTTGCCAGAGTGTAGAGGAAGCACAGTTACAAAATATAAATAAATTTAGTGAGAATTAAAAATGATTGCTTTGATTTACAAATGATAATGAAAATAATGGATTCGATTTGAGTGACGATGATGGTACACATAATAGAGATAACTGTATGAAGAAAAATATGTCTGTTCAAATTATTTTCCAGCCCATTTCCTTAATAAAAAATATGCAAGATATCCTAACTTAAACTCTAGAAAATAGTTTGTCAATTTCCTCATTCTCAAATTTGAGTATATCATTGAGAATATTTATAACCCTGTCTACAAGTGTAAATGTGGGGAAAAATAATTTTTAAAACTAAAAATAGTAAAAAATATTTACTTTTCATTAATGTCAGAAAGTCACATGATAAATTATTCAATAATAGTTATAGAGAACAACATATGCAGTACTCTAAATGTTGATGCTATTGTATCTAAATTTGTTTAAAAACTTGGAAAGTAAATTTATAATTTCTTAATAGTAATTTTAAATACGCTTTTATTAGTTTCACCTGTATGTTTGTTTGTATGTAACTGAGTCTTTGGGCTCGATTTTGCCCTTCTTTAAGCGATCAGATTTAATTTAAACATTGTAGACTTATCAGGAGGACATTAGGATCTTTATTATCTCAGATTACTGATTTCATTTTAACTTATGAAAGCAATTTAACCCATCTAGAATGAAAGTATTCAGTAAAGACATTCAAACTACATGGGACAGCGGCACAACGGATAATGCGCCTGACTACGAATCAGAAGATTCCCAGTTCGAATCCTGGCTGGCTCGACATATTCGCATTTAGCCTTTTGTTTTACTCACAATTAAATTATTGTAAGAACTATAGTTCCAGTCCTCCGTACCGGGATTCATTTAAATATTACAGTTTAAAACACTAAAAGCCCGGCTTTTTAGAGTTAATCAAAATAAAAGTAAAAAATAAATTAATAGTTTAAAAAAACTAAAAAACACGCTTTTTAAGTTAATCAAACAAAAAGTAAAAAATAATTACTGTTAACATAAGAATAAAATGACTGACGAGAAAATGAATGTCACTGTTCTAAAAGCGTGGGATGCTTTGTATGACATTTTTAAACTAACTCTGCATTTCGAAATGAAACTAGTGAAAATTATAACGGTTGATATCGAGCACCACGCTTTTAGAACAGGGACATTCATTTTCTCGTCAGTCATTTTATTCTTATGTTAACAATTATTTTTTACTTTTTAGTTTGATTCACTCTAAAAGCGTGTTTTTTAGTTTTTTTAAACTATTAATTTATTTTTGTTTTCTGTAATGAAACATTAAAATGTACATAAAATAACGTAAAATTTTTTTAGGGAAGGAGAGTGTACTGTTTTGCATAATTGTCTTGACAGCCATTCACAGCGAAATAACGTTAATTTATTTATTTATTATTTCATTTTTCAGTAACGTTATTTTTATTTCCTTTATAAAGACTCCTGCTCCATCTGTCGACATTCTTGAACACTACTGATCGTTTTTTCCACAAACTGGTTCAGTTAATTGATTGTACTCATTGAAATTTTTATTCAAACATCTCAGTTCTGGAATTGCATTCCAATGAAATGATTTTGAGAAGCAATCTTCGAGAACCACTGAAAATAATAAATTGCTCGTATTTCAGTGAAATATGATTAACAAGTGTACCCCAAACAGGAAAACATCAGGTGAGTCGTTCCAACGTCGCATCGGTAT
>BPLR01006878.1:0-23320 GCA_021605095.1 Caerostris extrusa
CATTTATTTCAATTCCGGATTAATACGTTTTATATTCCTCAAAAATAAACAATCTGCAATTCTGTCAATATTTTAATAAAAAATTAAGCAGATTAACAATTAAAGACAGGGGCCTGAATGGGCGAGAGGCTAGCGCTCTGGCGCTCGGTACCACAGGTTTCGGGTTCGAGTCCCAGCGGTGCCATGGATGTTTGTAGTGGTTCGGAATCCACTTTAAAGCGTAGATCTAACAGGATCGTAGAGCATTGCGGGAATAGTGTTACTCCGCGTCCGTAGCTTATCTTCAAGCTATACGCATCTCCTGAGTAGTGCTGAGTAACGTCGGTGCAGCACTTACCTTAAGGTATCAAAGACAGTTTGCCAGCTGCATTAGAACAAAAAGAGCAATTAAAGACTCAATCTATATCAATGGTTGGCAAATGCAGTTAATAGAACTGCACGAGGCCTTTTTTTTTTTTTTGCGCCTGTTTAAATGTGGCTCCAAAGTACAGTATATTTTTATATTATATTTGCTACAAAAATGATCAAAAGTCAAAAACAATTAGGTATACCTATAAAAACAGTTTTTTAATAATATAATATTTTTGTAACTTTAAAGTCGCATTTGAAGTCAATTGAAAGACAAAAGGATGATTGCAAAAACTGCATATACCCCATAATTTTTTTTTTTGTTCTAATGCAGCAGGCAAACACTTAGACAGTTGTCTTAGATGCCTTAAGGCAAGCGCTGCAGCTACGTTTGATGCATGTAGTTTGAAGATAAGCTACAGACGCGGAGTAACGCCACCTCCACAACCCTCTATGATCCTATTAGACCGGGACCTACGGTTTAAAGTGGATTCCGAACCACTACAAACATCTATGGACCCGCTGGGAATCGAACCCTGTGGTACCGAGAGCCAGAGCTCTAGCCACTTGGCCATCGGCTATCAGGACCTAAAAGGTGTTTTTGGTAATGCTGTTGTTGTTCTAATGCAGCTGGCACTACAGAGACAGTTAATCTTTATGCCGTAAGTAAGGGCTGCACCGATGTTACTCATTTAGCACTAAGTGTAGCTTGAAGATAAGCTACGGACGCGGAATAACACTACCACTGCAACGCTTCTGTTAGACCGGGACCTACGGTTTAAAGTGAATTCGAACCACTACAAACATTCATGGCACCGCCGGAACTCGAACCACGAAACCTGTGGTACCAGAATGCTAGCCACTCGGCCTTTCAGACCCCACAAAGGAGAAAATAGGAAAATACAAAACTACATTGATTTATTTCATATGTATGTACTCAGGTTTATAGCAGCATTGCCAGCTGCGCTAGTTTTTATAATTTCAAGGTGTCTTATTTGTAACATATCCGTTTGTTTTGCCTTAAGATACAGGTAGATACGCAGACACATAATATAAATATATATATATATATTTTTCGTAAATTTCTATTTGCACAATAAAAGGGATAGTGTGGAATAATTTTTTTTTTCTTTTCTCGAAAAGGGGTGATAGGAGAAGCAAGTTTGGAAACCACTGTCTCGGACAATCGTAGGAATATGTACAAATCATTTTCGTTTATTTCATTCTGATTTCGGGACGTCTTGAGGAAGGACGGTGAATGAATAAGTGAATGAAGATATACTTCTGCGCCTAAAAAAAGTAAGACCAATTATTTTTTTTCAAAAACTCTTTACTTATTCTTTATAATTTATTTCATCACCTTCAAAGTAATCCCCCTGGACACAATGCACTTATGCCAACTTTCTTTTCAATCTTCAATGCATGCTAAAAAGTTATCGGCAGGGATGGCCTTCAAATCGCTCGCCGATTCACGTTGCATCTCTACAATCAAACGGTGTCCCCGCAGTTGTCTTTTGAGTTTAGGGAATAGCCGGAAGTCGCACGGTGTGAATAGATTCATAGACCAAAATAGGTCTAATAAGGGTTTTATATAACAAAAATTTAGTTTTTCTGCTTATGAATTTGCTTATGAACTGGCAGATTAGTAACCAAAAATTTAGTTTTTTATTCTCCAACAATCCTTTCCCTAACACCTTCACGAATAGCATTAGTTGCCTTAAAATGTTCTCAAATCGGCCTCATTAGATCTTGTGGAAGTCCAAGTTTCAGATCCATAGACCAAAATAGGTCTAATAAGGGTTTTATATAACAAAAATTTAGTTTTTCTGCTTATGAACTGCGTTGTACCGTTTTCTCCAACAATCACTTTCCCTAACACCTTCACGAATAGCATTAGTTGAATTAAAATCTTCTCAAATCGGCCTCATTAGATCTTGTGGAAGTCCAAGTTTCAGATCCATAGACCAAAATAGGTCTAATAAGGGTTTTATATAACAAAAATTTAGTTTTTCTGCTTATGAACTGCGTTGTACAGTTTTCTCCAACAATCCCTTTCTCTAACACCTCACGAATAGCATTAGTTGCCCTAAAATCTTCCCAAATCGGCCTCATTAGATCTTGTGGAAGTCCAAGTTTCAGATCCATAGACCAAAATAGGTCTAATAAGGGTTTTATATAACAAAAATTTAGTTTTTCTGCTTATGAACTGCGTTGTACCGTTTTCTCCAACAATCCCTTTCCCTAACACCATCACGAATAGCATTAGTTGCTTTAAAATCTTCCCAAATCGGCCTCATTAGATCTTGTGGAAGTCCAAGTTTCAGATCCATAGACCAAAATAGGTCTAATAAGGGTTGTATATAACAAAAATTTAATTTTTCTGCTTATGAACTGTGATTTAAATAGACTTCTTAATCCAAAAAAGGCCTTATTGGCAGACATAATTCTGCTTTTATTTCAGGTAAGGTATTATTTTGACAATTAATTTCTGATCCGCAATATTTAAAAGATTCAAAAGTGTAAGTTCCTAAGGTAATAACGGGCGTACCTGAGAAATATTTTTTGATTGATTTACGCCAAAGCAGTCCTTTTAATGAAATACATCTCGTATTGCACGAACAGGAGAAAATTCAACGAATATCGATAATTATATATATATATATATAAACTGTACCTAATTTCACATTATATTTATCTTCTATAATTTTTTTGAATTTCTTCGTCAGCTTCACATTGTGTTCCTTTGGTTCCCATACCGGCTTCACATCAGTAAATGATGGCTGATACATCTCGATTCTTAAATTCATCATAAGAAATAATTAATCTAAATAATCTAAATTGAGATAATTAATGTAAAAAAAAAAATATTTTCTATAATATAACAAAAAAATAAATCACCAATAAAATTGTTGCATGAAGCTTTAAAATGTGTATTATACTACTGTGTCCAAAAGTAAGACCTATTTTCAATTTTCAATGTTTGCGGAAGCGTATAGAATGTTGCAGAAGGCATTCGGTGAGCATTCCTATATCGGAAAGACATGTTTACAAGTGGTATAAACTGTTCAAAGAAGGGAGAGAACGCGTTGAAGACGAAGAGCCCTCTGGTCGACCATCAGCCTCAACCGATGTCGACCTCAACTGCTTGCAAATCGTCGATTTACAATTAGAGACCTTGCTGATGATGTTGGAATTTCAAAAGGATCGGCCAATTCCATTTTGGTCCTCAAACGCGTCCAATCTAGATTGGTACCGAAAACACTGACTGCGCCAGTTCACACTGCATTGATTCTTCGTGACCTTTTCGCCAAAAATGAAATCCATATCGTTCCACAACCACCGCATTCCCACCGTGCGACTTCTGGTTGTTCCTTAAACTGAAAAGATCACTCCGGGGACACCGTTTTGAGTCGATTGAAGAGATTCAACGTGAATTGCTGCGTGCTTTGCAGGCCATCCCTGCTGAAGACTTTTTAAAATGCATTGAGGATTGGAAAAAAGTTGGCATAAGTGCATTGTGTCCGGAGGGGTTACTTGAAAGGCGATGAATTAAATTTGGAAGAATAAATAAAGTGTTTTTTGAAAAAAATAATTGAACTTACTTTTTGGGCACAGTAGTATATACCATGGAACAACTAATAATAATAATAATAATAATAAATAATATCAGTTTCAAAAGATTGAGTATTATGACGTTGCTAAAGTCTCATAAAGCTGCTGAAAGCTGAGCTAAAGATTAAATTTGCTGTTAATTTAATTCTTACTACATTCAGATAATTATTGTGGCTTTTTTACCATTTACTTCTCCTCATTTTTATCCTTTTTTTCAATTTCATTCTGTATTTAAAAACTAACATACTTCTGTCTCAAACTGTAGAGGAACGTCTCACTTTTAGAAGATAGAAGTAATAGTAATTGTTTTCAAATATGATTTTGATCACTAAAGGCAGTAGCTAAATCAATAGCTTTAAAATAAAATATTTCATGTTATGCTTTAAAAGATATTGTTACCACGATTACCTATACTATAAAGATTAAAAAAAAAAAAAATTTCTTTTAATTCTTGCAACTATTTTTACATCTTATCCTAATTTGATGTTATTTGCTCTTCGTACTAAGATCGGTGTCGAGAATTCCTCTTTCATCCACCCTGTGTATTTTCCTCTGAAATCTTTTGTGCTTCCTTATGTCCGGAAATCTTCGATTCATTTTGAGAACATTTGGTATGAATCTCTTCGAAAAACATGCTCTGTCTTAATTTTTTTTCAAATATAAAAGAAAAATGGCATTTTTAAAACTATTATAAAAAAAAAGTCGATGCGTGTACTCTCATCTAATTCTCCTCGATCTCAATGGAAAGATATTCTGGTTGAAAAAAATTATAATGCCTATTTCTGGAGCAGCCAAGAATCTATTTTAGCTTACTTGGCGAATGTTCGATTATTATAATATAATGGGGGCCTGATGGTCGAGGGACTAGAGCTTTGTTGCAGTGGTTCTGAATCCACTTTAAACAGTAGATCCCAGTCTCATATGAATGCAGAACATTGGACGTAGGGCTTACAACCCTACCCTGTAAAAAAGGAAACATCTCCTGTCTCGAAATCGGCAGACGGCCTTGATCCACCATGGGGATTTTGAATCATTGAAGAACATAATTGATTCAAATAATAATGTGAGTCATTAAAGGCCGTTTCTAATTAAAACTGTTTCAAAGGATAAAATGTCAATTTTGTTTTTCCAAATATTCATTTGTTCTTCTATTCTGTCATCTACCTTTCACAACTAATAGGAGATCAAATATCGTCTAGTTTTAGAAAATTCCATTCCTTCTCGGAACATTTCCGTTTTTCTTGGGATTTATTACCACGGAATACTATTTGAATGAATCCCTTTTTGAAAATATAGGAATACTGCGGTCTTTTTAATTTGTTGGTGATTCGAGAAATGCAATAATGAAGTGAACTGAAGGAAATTTTTTATCTGTCAGAAAATTTACATGATGGTATTTAAAGGAAATTTTGTACCAATATAGCAGTACATTGTAGTAGATGAATAATTTTTTTTTTCTTTTGTGAATCGAGTGTTTTGACAAAAGCATTAAGTAATGGCTCATCTTGGTGGACCCACTGTGACAGAAAGTGTTTTTTTTTGTGTGATATGTGAGGAAAACGATTTGCCAAGAAAGGAAATTTACAACAGCATAAAAAACTCAAAGTTGAACGTTTGAAGAGTTTTTCATGGCTTTTTTAATGCTTTTTCTTGACCTGTAGCGGAACAGGATTAGCAGAATTGCATTTTATTGTTCTACCCTGAAGGGAGAACAAAGGTTATTTTATTGTAGTTTTATAAATATTAACTTTTCAGAATTAGAATTTTGAAATGTGAAATTTTTTATATATTTGAGGAAATAAAATGTTGGTGTTAATTTGATACGCTTTCAGTACAGAAAACGAATAAATCAATAATTCCCTCAAACCCAGATTGACATTCATCGATTCTCTCTCTGGTTCTAGAAAGACACAGTGGAAAGTCGGACTTGAAGAGGGCATCTGCATCCTCATCGCTATTCCTACAACTTCTAACTAAAAAATAAATCATGATCTATTAAAGTCTTTATTAACATGAATATTATTTTAATTAATTTCTTTACGAAACATTTAAATATTAAAAGATAAGCTTCTTTAAAATGCATCACGCATTGATTGTTTCATGAGACTCCCGTCGGTCCTAAGGACGGCATCCGAGGTGTAATGCATTTCACGAGACATAATGTCGGTTCATTTTCTGCTCAAATTAGGCTCATTTGTTTTGTGGGTAACGAAATGGTTTTCTTCAATTACAGTAATACACAATAGCTTACATTAGGCGCCTTAGACCTCTCGGCCACCATGACTTCTGAACGTATGCATTGCAGGAATTATTTATAGTATTCAACTCCCGTCGGAAGCTACCTCAACGTAGCTATAGGTAAATGTTACTGTGGAGAAATAATTAATTTCGAATGATTGCTAACAATTTGCATAGTCAATTTCTTGAAATTTTGACATGATTTAAAAAAAATATTACTTTTCGAATGCTGAAGAGCGAAATAAAATAATTTTTTTTTTATATTTAAAAAAAAAATTTAAGGTAAGAGCGTGGTTTCGAACCTCCGTACTGTCCGGAGAAAAGTGCTTACATTTGGCGTCTTAGACCTCTCGGCCACCATGACTTCTCAACGTCTGAATTGCAGGGCTTATTTATAGTATTCAACTCCCGTCGGAAGCTACCTCAACGTAGCTATAGGTGAATGTTACTGTGCAGAAAAATTAATTTGGAATGATTGCTAATTTTTGCATAGTCAATTTCTTGAACTTTTGACATGATTTAAAAAAAAAAAAATATTACTTTTCGAAAGCTGAAGAGCGTAATAAAATTTTTTTTTTTATATTTAAAAAAAAAAAGAAAATTTTAGGTAATAGCGTGGTTTCGAACCTCTGAACAGTTTGGAGAACCAGAACTTACATTAGGAGCCTTAGACCTCTCGGCCACCATGACTTCTCACCGTCTGCATTGCAGGGCTTATTTATAGCATTAAACTCCCGTCAGAAGCTAGCTCAACGTAGCTATAGGTGAATGTTACGGTGGAGAGAAAAATTAATTTGGAATGATTGCTAACAATTTGCATAGTCAATTTTTGAAATTTTGACATGATTTTTAAAAAAAATATTACTTTTCGAAAGCTGAAGAGCGTAATAAAATAATTTTTTTTATATTTAAAGAAAAAAATTTTAGGTAAGAGCGTGGTTCCGAACCTCCGAATTGTTTGGATAACCATAGCTTACATTCGGCCACCTTAAACCTCTCGGTCACCATGACTTCAAAACATCTGCATTGCAGGGCTTATTTGGAATGATTGTATTCAACACATGACATGATTTAAAAAAAAATATTAATTTTCGAAAGCTGAAGAGCGTAATAAAATAATTTTTTTTACATTTAAAAAAACAAAATTTTAGGTAAGAGCGTGGTTTCGAACCTCTGAACTGTTTGGATAACCAGAACTTACATTATGCGCCTCAGACCTCTCGGCCACCATGACTTCTCACCATCCGCATTGCAGGGCTTATTTATAGTATTCAACTCCCGTCGGAAGCTACCTCAACGTAGCTATAGGTGAATGTTACTGTGGAGAAAAATTAATTTGGAATGATTGCTAACAATTTGCATAGTCAATTTTTGAAATTTTGACATGATTTAAAAAATATTACTTTTCGAAAGCTGAAGAGCGTAATAAAATTTTTTTTTTTTATATTTAAAAAAAAAAAAAAAAATTGGTTCGAACCTCTCGAACTGTTTTTGGATAACCATAGCTTACATTGCCTTCAACCTTTCACCATGAGAAAAAAATCTGCATTGCAGGGCTTATTTATAGTATTCAACACATGACATGATTTAAAAAAATGTTATTTTTCGAAAGCTTTAATAAAATAATTTTTTTATTTAAAAAAACAAAATTTTAGGTAAGAGCGTGGTTTTGAACCTCTGAACGGAACCAGCTTACATTAGGCGCCTTAGATTCGGCCACCATGACTTCTCAACATGCATTGCAGGGCTTATTTATAGTATTCAACTCCGTCGGAAGCTACCTCAACGTAGCTATAGGTGAATGTTACTGTGGAGAAAAATTAATTTGGAATGATTGCTAACAATTTGCATAGTCAATTTCTTGAAATTTTGACATGATTTAAAAAAAAAAAATATTACTTTTCGAAAGCTGAAGAGCGTAATAAAATATTTTTTTTTTTTTATATTTAAAAAAAAAAAAATTTTAGGCAAGAGCGTGGTTTCAAACCTCCAAACTGTTTGGAGAACCAGAGCTTACATTAGGCGCCTTAGACCTCTCGGCCACCATGACTTCAACATGGGCATTGCAGGGCTTATTTATTATTCAAGTCGGAATTCAACTAGCTATAGGTGAATGTTAGAAAAATTTTTGGAAATTGTGCATAGTCAATGTTCTTGAAATTTTAGATTTTAAAAAAAAAAAAAAAAAAAAAATATTACTTTTCGAAATTGGAAAAATTACTGAAGGCGTAATAAAATAACTTGTTTTTAATTTCGGAGAGCTACCCGCCTAACAATGACTCTAGGCCGCCATGAATTCAGCGCTATAGTGAATGTTAGCATGTGGAGGAAAAATTAATTTGGAATGATTGCTAACAATTTCATAGTCAATTTCTTGAAATTTTGACATGATTTAAAAAAAAAATATTACATTTCGAAAGCTGAAGAGCGTAATAAAATATTTTTTTTATATTTAAAAAAAAAATTTTAGGTAAGAGCGTGGTTTTCAAACGTTTGGAGAACCAGAGCTTACATTATGCGCCTTAGACCTCTCGGCCACCATGACTTCTCAACATATGCATTGCAGGGCTTATTTATAGTATTCAACTCCCGTCGGAAGCTACCTCAACCTAGAGGTGAATGTTACTGTGCAGAGAAAAAAATTAATTTGGAATGATTACTGATTATTTGCATAGTCAATTTCTTGAAATTTTGACATGATTTTAAAAAAATTACTTTTCGAAAGCTGAAGAGCGTAATAAAATAATTTTTTTTTTATAATCAAAAAAAAAAAATTTAGGCAAGAGCGTGGTTTTGAACTGTTTGGAGAACCAGAGCTTACATTAGGCGCCTTAGACCTCTCGGTCACCATGACTTCTCAACGTGTGCATTGCAGGGCTTATTTATAGTATTCAACTCCCGTCGGAAGCTAGCTCAACATAGCTATAGGTGAATGTTACTGTGGAGAAAAATTAATTTGGAATGATTGCTAAAATTTTGCATAGTCAATTTCTTGAAATTTTGACATGATTTAAAAAAAAATATATTACTTTTCGATAGCTGAAGAGCGTAATAAAATAATTTTTTTTTTATTTAAAAAAAAAATTTTAGGTAAGAGCGTGGTTTCGAACCTCCGAACAGTTTGGAGAACCAGAGCTTACATTAGGCGCTTTAGACCTCTCGGCCACCGTGACTTCTCGCACCATCTGCATTGCAGGGCTTATTTATAGTATTCAACTCCCGTCGGAAGCTACCTCAACGTAGCTATAGGTGAATGTTACTGTGGAGAAAAAATTAATTTAAAAATGATTGCTAACAATTTGCATAGTCAATTTATTGAAATTTTGACATGATTTAAAAAAATATTCCTTCCGAAAGCTGAAGAGCGTAAGAAAATATTTTTTTTTTATATTTAAAAAAAAAATTTTAGGTAACAGCGTGGTTTCGAACTTTGTTCGGAGAACCAGAGCTTACATTAGCGCCTTAGACCTCTCGGCCACCATGACTTCTCAACATCTGCATTGCAGGGCTTATTTATAGTATTCAACTCCCGTCGGAAGCTACCTCAACGTAGCTATAGGTGAATGTTACTGTGGAGAAAAATTAATTTGGAATGATTGCTAATTATTTGCATAGTCAATTTCTTGAAATTTTGACATGATTTTAAAAAAAATATTACTTTTCGAAAGCTGAAGAGCGTAATAAAATAATTTTTTTATTTATGGAAAATTTAGGTAAGATCGTGGTTTCGAACTCCGAACTGTTGGAGAACAGAGCTTACATGCGCGCCTTAGACCTCTCGGCCACCATGACTTCTCAATCTGTATTGCAGGGCTTATTTATAGTATTCAATTCCCGTCGAAGCTACCTCAACGTAGCTATAGATGAATGTTACTGTGGAGAAAAAAATTTTGAATGATTGCTAACAATTTGCATAAAATTTCTTGAAATTTTGACATGATTTAAAAAAAATATTACTTTTCGAAAGCTGAAGAGCGTAATAAAATAATTTTTTTTTTATATTTAAAAAAAAAAATTTTGGTAACAGCGTGGTTTCAAACATCTGAACTGTTTGGAGAACCAGAGGTTACATTAGGCGCCTTAGGCCTCTCGGCCACCATGACTTCTAAACGGCTGCATTGCAGGGCTTATTTATAGTATTCAACTCCCGTAGGTAGTTACTTCAACGTAGCTATAGGTAAATGTTAGTGTGGAGAAAAAAAATATTAATTTGGAATGATTGCTAAACAATTTGCATAGTCAATTTTGAAGATTTGATATGATTTAAAAAAATATTACTTTTCAAAACCTGATTTAAAAAATTTTTTTTATATTTAAAAAAATCTTTGGCAATTTGGTTCGGAAATCTTATATTAGGCTCCCAGACCTTGATCCTAAGAATGATTTAATAAAATCAATTTTTTTTTATGATTTAAAAAAATATTAGTTTTCGAAAGGTAACAACGCGGTTTTTTAAAAAAAAAAAGCGTTTTTTTTGGAGAACCAGAGCTAACATTAGGCGCCTTAGACGTCTCGGCCACCTCGATTTCTCGACATATGCATTGCAGGGCTTATTTATAGTATTCAATTCACGGCGGAAGCTACCTCAACCTAGCTATAGGTGAATGTTACTGGGAGAAAAATTAATTTCGAATGATTGCTAAAAATTTGCATAGTCAATTTCTTGAAATTTTGACATGATTTAAAAAAAAATATGTTAGTTTTCGAAAGCTGAAGAGCGTAAAAAATAATTTTTTTTATATTTAAAAATAGAAATTTTTTGGTAAGGGCGTGGTTTAGAACCTCCGAACTGTTTGGAGAACAAGAGCTTACATTAGGCGCCTTAGACCTCTTCGGCCACCCGACTTCTTCAACATATGCATTGCAGAGCTTTTTTATATTATTCAACTCACGTCGGAAGCTACCTCAACGTAGCTATAGGTGAATGTTACTGTGGAGAAAAATAATTTGAATGATTGCTAACAATTTGCATAGTCAATTTCTTGAAAGTTTTGATATGATTTTAAAAAAATATTATTTTCGAAACCTGTAAAATAAAATTTTTTTTTTTATATTTAAAAAAAAAAAAATTTAGTCAAGAGCGTGGTTTCCAACTGTTCGGAGAACCAGAGCTTATATTAGGCTCCCTAGACCTCTCGGCCACCATGAATTTTCAACGTCTGCAGGGCTATATTTAAAAGAAAAAAATTTAGGTAGCAGTTTCGAACCTAAGAACTGTTTAGAAGCAGAGTTTACATTACGCGCAAATCGGCCACCATGAAATAATCATTGCAGGGCTTATTTATATATTCAAATCCAGTCGGAAGAAACATAAATTGAATTTACCAGCAGAAAATTAAATTGAATGATTGCTGATTATTTGCATAGTCAATTTGTTTGTTTGACATGATTTTTAGAAAAAACATTACTTTGAAAGCTGAAGAGCATAATAAAATAATTTTTTTACATTTAAAAAAAAAAAATTTAAGTAAAAGCGTGGTTTCGAAACATTCGAACAGTTTGTAGAAGCAGACCCAATACGCGCGTTAGATGCCTCGGTCACTATGACTGTTAAACGTGTATTGCAGGGCTTTTATAGTATTTACTTCCGTCGGAAGCTAGCTCAACATAGCTATAGGTGAATGTTACTCGGGAGAAAAATTAATTTGGAATGATTGCTAATAATTTGCATAGTCAATTTCTTGAAATTTTGACATGATTTAAAAAAAAATATATTACTTTTCGAAAGCTGAAGAGTGTAATAAAAAATTTTTTTTTTATATTTAAAAAAAGAAAATTTTAGGTAAGGGCGTGGTTTCGAACCTCCGAAGTTTTTATAGAACAAGAACTTACATTAGGCGCCTTAGACCTCTCGGCCACCCTGACTTTCAACGTCTACATTGCAGGGCTTTTTATATTATTCAACTCCCGTCGGAAGCTAGCCTCAACGTAGCTATAGGCGAATGTTACTGTGGAGAAAAAATAATTTGGAATGATTGCTAACAATTTGCATAGTCAATTTCTTGAAGTTTTGATATGATTTTAAAAAAAAAAATATTACTTTTCGAAACCTGAAGAGGTAATAAAATAATTTTTTTTATATTTAAAAAATTTAGTCAAGAGCGTGGATTCCAACTGTTCGGAGAACCAGAGCTTATATTAGGCTCCCCTAGACCTCTCGGCCACCATGAATTTTCAACGTCTGCTTTGCAGGGCTATATTTAAAAAAAAAGAAAATTTAGGTAAGAGCGTGGTTTCGAACCTAAGAACAGTTTAGAGAAGCAGAGTTTGCTTTACGCGCATTAGACCTCTCGGCCACCATGACTTCGCAACGTCTACATTGCAGGGCTTATTTATAGTATTCAAATCCAGTCGGAAGCTACCTCAACATAAATAGGTGAATGTTACTGTGCAGAAAAAATTAAATTGGAATGATTGCTGATTATTTGCATAGTCAATTTCTTGAAATTTTGACATGATTTTAGAAAACATTACTTTTCGAAAGCTGAAGAGCATAATAAAATAATTTTTACATTTAAAAAAAAAAAAAAAACTTTTAAGTAAAAGCGTGGTTTCGAACAGTTTTAGAGAAGCAGTTCTTACATTGGGCGCGTGAGACCTCTCGGTCACCATGACATCTAAACGTGTGTATTGCAGGGCTATTTATAGTATTCAACTCCCCGTCGGAAGCTAGCTCAACATAGCTATAGGTGAATGTTACTCGTGGAGAAAAATTAATTTGGAATGATTGCTAATAATTTTCATAGTCAATTTCTTGAAATTTTTGACATGATTTTGAAAACGTATTATTTATAGCTGAAAAATAAAATAATTTTTTATATTTAAATTTTTTAGGTACCAGCGTAGTTTCGAATTGTTTGGATAACCAGAGTAGCATACATTATAACAATTGAGCATACATTATAACAAAATAGTCAATTTATAGAAATTTTGAGATGATTTTTAAAAAAATATTCCTTTCGGAAAGCTGAAGAGAGCAAGAAAAAATTTTTTTTTATATTTAAAAAAAGAAATTTTTAGGTAAGAGCGTGGTTTCGAACCTCCGAAGTGTTTGCAGAACAAGAGCTTACATTAGGCGCCTTAGACCTCTCGACCACCATGACTTCTAAATTTCTGCATTGCAGGGCTTATTTATAGTATTCAACTCCTGTCGGAAGCTAGCTCAACGTAGCGATAGGTGAATGTTACTGTGGAGAAAAATTAATTTGGAATGATTGCTAACAATTTGCATAGTCAATTTCTTGAAATTTTTGACACAATTTAGTAAAAATATATTACTTTTCGAAAGCTGAAGAGCGTAATAAAATAATTTTTTTATATTTAAAAAAAAGAAAATTTTAGATAAGAGCGTCTTTTCGAACCTCCGAACTGTTTATATAAAAAGGGCTTACATTAGCCGCCTTGGTCCTCTGGGCCACCATGACTTTTAAACGTCTGCATTGCAGAGCTATATTTATAGTATTCAACTCCGTCAGAAGCTACGTCAACGCAGCTATAGGTGAATGTTACTTTGGAGAAAATATGGAATGATGAAATATGGAATATATTACTTTTCGAAAGCTGAGGAGCGTATTAAAATAATTTTTTGTATATTTAAAAATAGAAAATTTATGTAAGAGCGTTGTTTCGAACCTCGGAAATTATTTGGATAACTAAATCTTACATTATGCGCCTTAGACATCTCGGTCATCATGATTTTAAAAATTATATTACTTTTCGAAAGCTGAAGAGCATAATAAAATAATTTTTTACATTTAAAAAAAAAATTTTAGATAAAAGCGTGGTTTCGAACCGTTTTGATTATCTGTGCTTACGTCATGCGCCTTAGACCTCGCGGCCACAATGACTGTTCAACAACTGCATTGCAGGGCTTACTTATAGTATTCAACTCCCCGCCGGAAGCTAGCTCAACTTAGCTATTATTCGTATTTATATTATTCAACTCCGTCGCAAGCTACCTCAACGTAGCTATAAGTGATTGTTACTACTTTGGAGAAAAATTAAATTTGGAATGATTGCTAACTGTTGGCATAGTCAATTTCTTGAAATTTTGACATGATTAAAAAAATATTACTTTTCGAAAGCTGAAGAACGTAATAAAATAATTTTTTTTTTTATATCTAAAATAAAAGCGTGGTTTGAAACTGCTTGGAGAACCAGAGCTAACATTAGTCGCCTCAGACCTCTCGGCCACCGTGACATCTCAACAACTGCATTGCAGGGCTTACTTATAGTATTCCACTCCCGCCGGAAGCCAGCTCAACTTAGCTATTATTCGTATTTATATTATTCAACTCCCGTCGCAAGCTAGCTCAACTTAGCTATAGGTGAATGTTACTGTGGAGATAAAAATTAAATTGAATGATTGTTAACAATTTGCATAGTCAATTTCTTGAAATTTTGACATAAATTAGTAAAAATATATTACTTTTCGAAAGCTGAAGAGCGTAATAAAATAATTTTTTTTGTATTTAAAAAAAAAAGAAAATTTTAGATAAAAGCTTCTTTTCGAATCTCCGAACTGTTTATATAACAAGAGCTTATAATAGGCGCCTTGACCTCTCGGCCACCATGACTTATAAACGTCTGCATTGCAGGGCTTATTTATATTATTCAACTCCATTCAGAAGCTACCCTCAACGCAGCTATAGGTGAATGTTACTTTGGAGAAAATATGGAATGATTGCTAACAATTTGAATAGTCAATTTCTTGAAATTTTGACAGAATTTAGAAAATATATTACTTTTTGAAAGCAGAACAGCGTAATAAAATAATTTTTTTGTATATTTAAAAATAGAAAATTTATGTAAGAGCTTTGTTTCGAACCTCGGAAATGTTTGATAGACAGAACTTACATTATGCGCCTTAGACATCTCGGTCATCATGATTTTAAAAATGTATTACTTTTCGAAAGCTGAAGAGCATAATAAAATAATTTTTTTACATTTAAAAAATAAAAATTTTAGATAAAAGCGTGGTTTCGAACCGTTTGATTCCTGTGCTTACATCATGCGCCTTATACCTCGCGGCCACAATGACTTCCTCAACATCTGCATTGCAGGGCTTATTTATAGTATTTAACTCCCGTCGGAAGCTACCCCAACGTAGCTATAGGCGAATGTTACTGTGGAGAAAAATAATTTGGAATGATTGCTAACAATTTGCATAGTCAATTTCTTTGAAGTTTTGATATGATTTTGGAAAAAAAAAATATTACTTTTCGAAACCTGAAGAGAGTAATAAAATAATTTTTTTATATTTAAAAAAATTATAGTCAAGAGCGTGGTTTCCAACTGTTCGGAGAACCAGAGCTTATATTAGGCTCCCTAGACCTCTCGGCCACCATGAATTTTCAACGTCTGCTTTGCAGGGCTATATTTAAAAAAAAAAAGAAAATTTAGGTAAGAGCGTAGTTTCGAACCTAAGAACTGTTTAGAGAAGCAGAGTTTACTTTACGCGCATTAGACCTCTCGGCCACCATGACTTCGCAACGTCTACATTGCAGGGCTTATTTATAGTATTCAAATCCAGTCGGAAGCTACCTCAACATAAATAGGTGAATGTTACTGTGCAGAAAAATTAATTTGGAATGATTGCTGATTATTTTCATAGTCAATTTCTTGAAATTTTGACATGATTTTAGAAAAAACAATATTTTTCGAAAGCTGAAGAGCATAAAAAAAAACAAAATTTTAGAATTATTAAAAATTAAAAAAACAAAATTTTAGGTAAAAGCGTGGTTTCGAACTTCCGAACAGTTTGGAGAAGCAGACTTTACTTTATGCGCATTAGACCTCTCGGCCGCCAGGACTTTGCAACGGCCGCATTGCAGGGCTTACTTATAGTATACAAATCCCGTCAGAAGCTGGATCAACGTAGCTGTAGGTGAATGTTACAGTGGAGAAAAAATTAATTTGGAATGATTGCTAACAATTTGCATAGTCAATTTCTTGAAATTTTGACATGATTTATAAAAAACATATTACTTTTCGAAATCTGAAGAACGTAATAAAAAAAAAAAAAAAAAATTTTATACTTAAAAAAGAAGATTTTAGGTAAGAGCTTGGGTTAGCTTACATTAGGCGCCTTAAACCTCTCGGCCACCGTGACTTCTCGAAATCTGCAGTGCAGGGCTTATTTATATTATTCAACTCCCATTGCAAGCTACCTCAAAGTAGCTATAAGTGATTGTTACTGTGGAAAAAAAAATTAATTTGGAATGATTGCTGACTATTTGCATAGTCAATTTCTTGAAATTTTGACATGATTTTAAAAAAAAACATTACTTTTATAAAGCTGAAGTGCGTAATAAAATAATTTTTTTTATATTTAAAAAAAAAAATTTAGGGAACAGCGTGGTTTCGAACCTCTGAACTGTTTGGATAACCACAGCTTACGTTATGCGCCTTAGACCTCACGGTCACCATGACATCTCAACATCCGCATTGCAGGGCTTATTTATATTATTCAACTCCCGTCGGAAGCTAGCTCAACGTAGCTATAGGTGAATGTTACTCTGGAGAAAAAAATTAATTTGGGATGTTTGCTAATAATTTTCATTGTCAATTTATAGAAATTTTGACATGATTTAAAAAATATTCCTTTCGAAAGCTGAAGAGAGTAATAAAATAATTTTTTTTATATTTAAAAAAACATAATTTTAGGTACCAGCATAGTTTCGAACTGTTTGGATAACCAGAGCTTACATTAGGCGCCTTACACCTCTCGGCCTCCGAGACTTCTCGACATCTCCAATCGCTCAACGTAGCTATAGTTGAATGCTACTGTGGAGGAAAATTAATTTGGAATAATTGCTAAAAATTTGCATAGTCAATTTATAGAAATTCTGACATTATTTAAAAAAATATTACTTTTCCAAAGCTGAAGAGCGTAATGAAATAATTTTTTTTTTTTTATAAAAAAAAAAATGTTACATATCAGCATGGTTTCGAACTGTTTGGAAAACCAAAGCTTACATTAGGCGCCCTAGACCTCTCGGCCACCATGAATTCTCAACGTGTGCTTTTCAGGGCTTATTTATAGTATTCAACTCCAGTCAGAAGCGAGCTCAACGTAGCTATAGGTGAATGTTACTGTGGAGAAAAAAATTAATTTGGAATAATTGATAAAAATTTGCATAGTCAATTTATAGAAATTTTGACATTATTTAAAAAAAAATATTACTTTCCGAAATCTGAAGAGCGTAATAAAATAATTTTTTTTATATTTAAAAAGAAAAAGCTTTACGTAAGAACTTGGTTTCGAACCTCCAAAATGTTTGGATAACCACAGCTCATATTAGGCACCTTAGACCACTCGGTCACTATGACTTCTAAGCGTGTGCATTGCAGGGCTTATTTATAGTATTCAATTCCTGTCGGAAGCGAGCTCAACGTAGCTATAAGTGAATGTTACTGAGGGAAAAATTAATTTGGAATGATTGCTAATAATTTGCATAGTCAATTTCTTGAAATTTTGACATAATTTAGTAAAAATATATTACTTTTCGAAAGCTCAAGAGCGTAATAAAATAATTTTTTTTTATATTTAAAAAAAAGAATATTTTAGATAAGAGCGTCTTTTCGAACCTCCGAACTGTTTATATAACCAGAGCTTACATTAGGCGCCTTAGACCTCTCGGTCACCATGACTTCTAAACGTCTGTATTGCAGGTCTTATTTATAGTATTCAACTCACGTCGGAAGCTCGCTCAACGTAGCTATAGTTGAATGCTACTGTGGAGGAAAAATTAATTTGGAATGATTGCTAACAATTTGCATAGTCAATTTCTTGAAATTATGACATGATTTAAAAAATATTACTTTTCGAAACCTGAAGAACGTAATAAAATAATATTTTTTATATTAAAAAAAAAAAGATAATTTTAGGTACCAGCATAGTTTTGAATCGTTTGGATAACCAGAGCTTACATCTGGCGCCTTAGACCTCTCGGCCTCCGCGACTTCTCCACATCTGCAATGCAGGGCTTATTTATAGTATTCATCTCCCGTCGGAAGCTACCTCAACGTAGCTATAGGTGAATGTTATTCTGGAGAAAAATTAATTTGGGATGTTTGCTAATAATTTTCATTGTCAATTTATAGAAATTTTGACATGATTTAAAAAAAAATATTCCTTTCGGAAAGCTGAAGAGAGTAATAAAATAATTTTTTTTTATATTTAAAAAACATAATTTTAGGTACCAGCATAGTTTCGAACTGTTTGGATAACCAGAGCTTACATTAGGCGCCTTACACCTCTCGGCCTCCGAGACTCTCGACATCTGCAATGCAGGGCTTATTTATAGTATTCATCTCCGTCGGAAGATACCTCAACGTAGCTATAGGTGAATGTTACTCTGGAGAAAAACTAATTTGGGATGTTTGCTAATAATTTTCATTGTCAATTTATAGAAATTTTGACATGATTTAAAATAAATATTCCTTTTCGAAAGCTGAAGAGAGTAATAAAAAAATAATTTTTTTATATATTTAAAAAAAAACATAATTTTAGGTACCAGCATAGTTTCGAACTGTTTGGATAACCAGAGCTTACATTAGGCGCCTTACACCTCTCGGCCTCCGAGACTTCTCGACATCTGCAATGCAGGGCTTATTTATAGTATTCATCTCCCGTCGGAAGCTACCTCAACATAGCTATAGGTGAATGTTACTCTGGAGAAAAAAATTAATTTGGAATGATTGCTAACAATTTGCATAGTCAATTTATAGAAATTTTGACATGATTTAAAAATATATTCCTTTCGGAAAGCTGAAGAGAGCAAAAATAATTTTTTTGATATATAAAAAAAAAAAATTTCAGTAAGAGCGTGGTTTCGAACCACCGAACAGTTTGGACAAGCACAGCTCACATTAGACGCCTTAGACCTCTCGGTCACTATGACTTCGAAACGTGTGCATTGCAGGGCTTATTTATAGTATTCCACTCCCGTCGGAAGCTAGCTCAACGTAGCTATAGGTGAATGTTACTCTGGAGAAAAAAATTAATTTGAGATGTTTGCTAATAATTTTCATTGTCAATTTATAGAAATTTTGACATGATTTAAAAAAAAATATTCCTTTCGGAAAGCTGAAGAGAGCAAGAAAATAATTTTTCTGATATATAAAAAAAATTTTTAGGTAAGAGCGTGATTTCGAACCACAGAACAGTTTGGAGAACCATAGCTCACACTGGGAGCCTTAGACCTCTCGGCCACCATGGCTTCTCAACGCTTGCATTTCAGGGCTTATTTATATTATTCAACTCCTGTCGGAAGCTACCTCAACGAAGCTGTAGGTGAATGTTACCTGGTGAAAATATTAATTTGGAATGATTGCTAACTATTTGCATAGTCAATTTCTTTAAATTTTGACATGATTTAAAAAAAATATTCCTTTCCGAAAGCTGAAGAGAGTAAGAAAATAATTTTTTTTCCACTAAAAAAAAAAAAAAAAAAGAAAATTTTAGGTAAGAGCGTGGTTTCGAACCTCCGAACAGTTTAGAGAAGCAGAGTTTACATTACAGAATTATACTTCTCGGCCGCCATGCCTTCTCAACATCTGCATTGCAGGGCTAATTTATAATATTCAACCTCCGTCGGTAGCTAGCTCAACGTAGCTGTAGTTGATTGTTACTGTGAAGAAAAAATAATTTGGAATGATTAACAATTGAATAGACAATGGCTAACAATTTGAATAGTGAATTTCTTGAAATTTTGACATGATTTAAAAAAAAAAAAAAGACATTACATTTCAAAAGCTGAATAGCGTAATAAAATAATTTTTTTTTATATTAAAAAAAAGAAATTTTTACGTAAGAGCGTGGTTTCGAACCTCCGAACAGTTTGGGGAACCAGAACTTATATTAGGCCTCTCGGACACCATGACTTCTCAACGACGGCATTGCAGGCCTTATTTATAGTATTCAACTCCCGTCGGTAGCTAGCTCAACGTTGCTGTATCTGAATGTTACTGTGAAGAAAAAAATAATTTCAAATGATTGCTAACTATTTGCATAGTCAATTTCCGGAAATTTTGACATGATTTTAAAAAAAAATATTACTTTTCGAAAGCTGAAGAGCGTAATAAAATAACTTTTTTTTTATACTTAATAAAAAAAATTTATGTATCAGCGTGGTTACAGAGGTTACAATAGGAGCCTTAGACCCTCGGGCACCAGGACCTCTAAACGTCTGCATTGCAAGACTTATTTATAGTATTCAACTCTTGTCGGAAGCTACCCTCAACGTAGGGAATAAGTGAATGTTACTATTATGAAAATATTAATTTGGAATGATTGCTAATAATTTGCATAGTCAATTTCTTGAAATTTTGACATAATTCTGAAAAATATATTACTTTTCGAAAGCTGAAGAGCGTAATAAAATAATTTTTTTTTTATTTAAAAAACAAATGTTAGGTAAGATCGTGGTTTCGAACAGTTTGGAGAACCAGAGGTTACATTGCGCGCCTAAGACCCTCGGCCACCTTATAGTATTATAGTATTCAACTCCCGTCGGAAGCTACCTCAACGAAGCTATAGGCGAATGTTACTGTGGAGAAAAATTAATTTGGATTGATTGCTGATTATTTGCATAGTCAATTTCATGAAATTTTGACATGATTTTAGAAAAACATTACTTTTCGAAATCTGAAGAACGTAATAAAATAATTTTTTTTTTATATTTAAAAAAAAAGAAAACTTTAGGTAAGAGCTTGGTTTCGAACCTCCAAAGTGTTTGATAACCACAGCTCACATTATTTCGCCTTAGAACTCTTAGTCACTATGACTTCTAAACTCGTGCATTGCAGGGCTATTTATAGTAGTCAACTCCAGTCGGAAGCTAGCTCAACGTAGCTATAGGTGAATGTTACTGTGGAGAAAAAAATTAATTTGGAATGATTGCTAACAATTGCATAGTCGATTTCTTGAAATTTTGACATGATTTAAAAAAAAAAAAAATATTACTTTTCGAAATCTGAAGTGCGTAATAAAATATTTTTTTTATATTTAAAAAAAAAAAATTATAGGCAAGAGCGTGGTTTCGAATTGTTTGGAGAACCAGAGCTTACATTATGCGCCCTACACCTCTCGTCCACCATTAATTTTCAAACGTCTGCTTTGCAGGACTATATTTTAAAAAAAAAAAGAAATTTTAATTAAGAACGTTGTTTCGAACCTCCGAACAGTTTGGGGAACCAGAGCATATATTAGACCACTCGGTCACCGTGACTTCTCGTAATCTGCAATTTAGGGCTTATTTATAGTATTCAACTCCCGTCGGAAGCTACCTCAACGTAACTATAGGTGAATGTTACTGTGCAGAAAAAAATTATTTTGGAATGATTGCTGATTATTTGCGTAGTCAATTTCTTGAAATTTTGGGCATGATTTTAAAAAAAATATTACTTTCCGAAATCTGAAGAGCGTAATTAAATAATATTTTTTTATATTTAAAAAAGTAAGTTTTACGTAAGAGCTTGGTTCGAAGTGTTTGGATAACCACAGCTCATATTAGGCGCCTTAGACCACTAGGTCACTATGACTTCTAAGCGCGTGCATTGCAGGTCTTATTTACAGTATTCAACTCCTGTCGGAAGCTAGATCAATGTAGCTATAAGTGAATGTTACTGTGGAGAAAAACTAATTTGGAATGATTGCTAACAATTTGCATAGTCTATTTCTTGAAATTTTGACATGAATTTTAAAAATATTACTTTTCGAAACCTGAAGAACGTATTAAAATAATTTTTTTTATATTTAAAAAAAACATAATTTTAGGTACCAGCATAGTTTCGAACCGTTAGGATAATCAGAGCTTACATTATGCGCCCTAGATCTCTCGGCCACCCCGACTTCTCAACATCTGCATTGCAGGGCCTATTTATAGTATTCAACACCCGTCGGAAGCTACCTCAACGTAGCTATAGGTGAATGGAGAAAAATTAATTTGGAATGATTGCTGACAATTTGTATAGTCAATTTCATGAAATTTTAACATGATTTTAAAAAAAAATATTACTTTTCGAAAGCTGAAGTGTGAAATAAAATAATTTTTTTTATATTTAAAAAACCTAATTTTATGTGCCAGCTTAGTTTCGTACCATTTGGATAACAGACCTTACATTATGCACCATAGACCTCGCTGCCACCATGACTTCTCAACATCCGCATTGCAGGGTTTATTTATATTATTCAACTCCCGTCGGAAGCTAGCGTGGATTTGTGACTTACACGCATACTTGCCCATATCTATAGAACTAAATTTGCTAGGTCAATTCTTTTTAAGGGGTTCAATTACGGGCGTGAAACGCTGTTTTACCACATCCACCTCCCGATATGGACACAAGGTATATCCGCAAATGCGCGATCTGGACTAGGCGAGCGCATTCCCATAATTTCCCACAGACACGCGGTTCGTGCCTATAGATTTGTTGCGTTATTTTACATCCTCTGAAACCTACAAAAACTTATTCCTACACAACTTTTTATGTTACGGCCAAATCCATTTTTTGGCCAAATTCTCCCCCCGTGATCCTGGACTTAACGGGACAAATTTAGGTCTCACTCAAAAATGCCGATAGCCGATCACAATGTATTCATCTGAGGAACTCCATAAAAATTGCAGCCAAATCGGTCGCAAATTACTCTTAAAAACGCAAAAAACGCTTAAAACAGCTCGGAGAGCCCCAGTGCGTGGATTTGTGACTTGCGGCATACCTGTCCATATCTATCGAACTAAATTTGCTAGGCCAATTCTTTTATGGGTCCAGTTACGGGCGTGAAACACTATTTAACGACATCCACATTGTGGCCCTAGCACGTTACTTTCTCCAGATATGGACCCAGGGTATATGGGGAAATGCGCGATCTGGACTAGGCGAGCGCATGCCCATAACTTCTACAAGTAATTTCTCACAGACACGCGGTTGGTGCATGTAGATTCGTGGCGTTGTTTTACATCCTCTGGAAGCAAGAAAATAATTATTCCCTATGGAACCTTTTATGTTACGGCCAAACCATTTTTGGCCAAATTCTCAAGTGAATCTGGACTTAACGGGACAAATTGAGATCGCACGCAAAAAATGCTCATAGCCGATCACAATGTATTCATCTGAGGCA